>JAVHYY010000499.1:0-105000 GCA_035221665.1 Okamejei kenojei | reverse complement strand
TACAATTGTTATGAATAGATTGTATGCATTTGTTTGTAGATGACATTACATTTTATGTCTATGATTTAATCAAACAAAGCAGGCTAGGTATGGCAGGACTCAAGGTGACGTTTTAAAGCATATCCTGTTGACCAAATGTTATGTGTAGTTAAACACTTAAGCCAATATATTTAGTTAACAAGGAGTCTCCGAGGTTCTGAGACAAGACTGCTCATTAGTCACAAAAAAGCCATATAAAAGAGTGTTAGTACAAACTATTTCTAGATCGTTGAAACAGGTTCTCAATTATGCTGGAGTCGACACTCATGTATTTAAATATCACTCCACCAGGGCGGCATCAACATCCGTGGCGAAGACTCAGGATGTGCCGCTAGATCAAATCCTCGCGGCCGCAGGATGGTCTAGAGAATCAACGTTTTCTCAATTCTATGACAAACCTGTACAGACAGTGCCACGGGTTAGGCATGCTGTTTTGGGTTCCACTTAATTCATTTGCTTTGTTTTATATCATTGTTGTAATTTCCCCCTGGGACAGAGGGGTTATTACTGTTTTTGTTATTATTACAAATAGTTATTGAATAATTTGAAGCAATGTTCAATATATTATTTACTACTGTGTCAACCGAAGCAGATTGTCGTATGGAGTGCATCTACAGCATGAAAACACAGAGCTTTGAAATCTTCACGTAGTCACTCATGTGACTCCGAAGTAAAATAGTAAGATTAAGCGAGAACTTACCAGTTTGAAGTTTGATCCTTTTTTTATGAGGAGTTACGTTGAGGGATTACGTGCCCTCCACTACCACCCTCATAATCTAAGAGATCATCTGGTAGTTCTAGTCTTCTTAAAGCCTTACTATGTTACTTCGGCTATTTGTTTTCTGTGTTTTCATGCCGCTGCTTTGAAGTATGACGTGCATGCGCCTGGTGGGGCTTCTTCACATCATCCCTCAACGTAACTCCTCATAAAATAAGGATCAAACTTCGAACTGGTAAGTTCTCATTTAATCTTACTATTTTAACTCCCATTTTTCATGTTTGGTGTTAATAGTTATTGGGTTCCATCCAGTGTGCACAGTATCTCTGTCTCTGTTAATACCGATAATTTACGGATCTGTATTTTTCAAGGGAAGTATTTAAAATACATCAAAGTAAAGTAGTAGAGCGTTCGTGAATTCATTTTAGCTTGATACCAAGTAACTACATTTGGGAAATTTAAAGAGTTGATAATACAGCTACTTTATTGTTCCGTGGTACAACTGTATTGTGAAATCATGTGCAAGGAAGTAAACGTTTCTATGATTATTTAGGATACTATTATTTATGAGGGAATAAAACTTTAAGTAACAGACAGAACATTTTTGTATTTGTACCTTCTGGCCAAAGTACAGCAAGTGAAGATGTAAATGTTGAGCTGTTTGACTTCTCCAATACTTCCGATGTCAACAACTACTCCTTTGATGGTTGACCTGCCGCCAGTGTACCGATGACCACATTTGGCAGCATATCTCCCCACAGCATGGGTTGTCTTGTCAATTGACATCCATATTTTGTTGCATGCAACTGCATCTCTAATTTTCTGCACAACAATGTTGTAGTTGCTGTCAACGTAATTTTCTGTAATAGAAACATAGAAACATAGAAATTAGGTGCAGGAGCAGGCCATTCGGCCCTTCGAGCCTGCACCGCCATTCAATATGATCATGGCTGATCATCCAACTCAATATCCTGTACCTGCCTTCTCTCCATACCCTCTGATCCCTTCAGCCACAAGGGCCACATCCAACTCCCTCTTAAACATGGCCAACGAACTGGCCTCAACTACCTTCTGTGGCAGAGAATTCCACAGATTCACCACTCTCTGTGTGAAAAACGATTTTCTTATCTCCTAAAAGGCTTCCCCCTTATCCTTAAACTGTGACCCCTTGTCCTGGACTTCCCCAACATCGGGAACAATCTTCCTGCATCTAGCCTGTCCAACCCCTTAAGAATTTTGTAAGTCTCTATGAGATCACCCTCAATCTTCTAAATTCCAGCGAGTACAAGCCGAGTCTATCCAGTCTTTCTTCATATGGAAGTCGTGCCATCCCAGGAATCAGTCTGGTGAACATTCTCTGTACTCCCTCTATGGCAAGAATGTCTTTCCTCAGATTAGGAGACCAAAAACTGTATGCAATACTCCAGGTGTGGCCTCACCAAGAGGTTCGCTTGGTATTTGTTCCTCTATGTATTTCTCTAAAAAACCTCTGACAGATTTGTTTTCCAATTTCCACTGAGGAATTCCAGCATCAATGAATGCCTTGCACAGATCACTCAAACTCAGATTTGCGACTGGAGCCAGCAGTAATTGTCGAGAGGAGACAAGCTTGCGTATTTCACTTCGGTAGTCTACACCCCAGTGGTATCAACATTCTCTAATTTTATATAGTCTTCTCCCTCCTCCCCCTCCCCCTTCCCAGCTCTCCTTCTAGTCCTAGTGTCTCCACCTCTTCCTTTCTTTTTCCCGCCCACCCACATCAGTCTGAAGAAAGGTCTCGACCCGAAACATCGCCTATTCCTTTTCTCCATAGATGCTGCCTCACCTGCTGAGTTCCTCCAGCATTTTTTGTTTTGCGTTCGATTTTTCCAGCATCTGCAGTTCTTTCTTAACTAGATCTTGGAGAAGACTGAACCTGCGGGCAGTGGCACGAATGAATGAATGGCCCACTGTGGCGTCCCCGGTTTCGCCCCGGTGGTGGAAGTTTTCTTGTAAGTTATACATTGTTAACACGTTCATAATAAAATAAATATTAACGTGTTAACATAGAAAACGTCTGCTAAATTCATGACTTGCAGGGCCAACGTCCAGAAAACTGATAGAGTTGTGTTGTTGCAGAAACAAATGGATGCATTGAATATTGGTAAAGAAAGTCTTCAGAATAAGAATAAAGAACTTCACATATCTTTAAGTAGGTGGACTGCTGAGCACAGTCAACTGCAGTGGAAGGTTAATGAGAATGAACTCGCAACACATCTTGTGAGGGATCAGGCACAGGCATTCGACACTGAAAATTGTAGGCATAAAGCAGAACTTGAAGAGGTGAAGTCTGCATTTCAAAGTAAAGTTGGTGAATTTACAAGCCTTCAGGGTCGATTGTCACTGAAAGAGGGGCTGAGAACCTCATTAAACAAACACATAGATGATTTAAATGCTGCCACTGCGTAGCTTACATTGGAACTAGAAGAGAAACAGATGTCATTGAATCAGAAAGCAAATTTACTGCAACAGCTCCAAGCCAAAACTTGAGCAGTTGGGCCAGTATATGCAGATGATTTCAGGGTTGCAACATCAGGAGCAAGTTCTGGTTGGTAAGCAGGTCTGCTCAAGCAGACTCTGTAAGGAAAGATAAATCCCTGCAACAGCAGGGGGATGAGCCTGGTCTAGAGAAGATGAGCCTTCTCTAGAAGGAAGCTACAGAACACCATGCTCTGGAAATGCAATCCATGCAAAACATGGAAACCATTTCCAAACTTCAAAGTCAAATTCAAGACGACCTTGAAAACTCACAAACTGAAGCACACCATCAAGGAGAGAGACTTGCTGCTGGCCTGTAAAGTGGAAGATTGTGTCAAACTCAGGACGGTCCATTCTGAAATGGACTACACAGTTTCACAACTTAGAGCGCAATTGGCAGCTGCCAGTTCTGAAGCTGAGAGGTTGAAATGTGTTATGGAGGAAAAGGAATTGTCTCTCTCTCAAATAAAGGAGCACGCAGCAGCTTGCAAAGAGGAGGAGAGGCAGAGACTTCTCTGCGAAGCTGATCGTATATCCACAGAGAAACAGAAGCGAAACGTTGCCTGTGAAAGTCTGAAGCATACACTGGACATCCTAACTCATGAGAAGCAATAATCTTCTCAACAGTTGGATTCACTGAAAAACTCCCAGATGGCAGAGTTGTCAGAGTGGAAGACCAAGCACGACGAATTAAAGCACAAATATGGATCCCTTTTGCAATCCTATAAAAATATTGGCAATGAGATGGGTAAGATGAGGCAAATAGTTGAGACGGCAAGAAAAGAGAAACAGGAGGTGATATTCAAGCTCCGCGATGTAGAAGCCAAACGACAAAACATGGAGAGGCAGCTTGAGGAAGCTGGTGCCGAAAATGAAAAAATAAAGGACAAAATGAGAACGTTTACAAAATCCAAGCAGTAGTGAGTTCAGGAGCTTGAGGAAGAGATAGAAAGAATTAATAAATTGAGCAGGATACTAAATCTCAAGGTACTAAAGATGAAGCCGTGACATTGCTCATTGATGGGACTTGTTCCACAGGATGCATATGATGACTAAATATTTGTGATTTTATGTTTTAATTTAAAAGATTCCAAGATAGACACAGCAAAGATATGTTGTAATCTTGTTTTGCATTAATGTGTGTATAAAGATTGAGCACTATTTTCATTTTGCAGGAAAAGGAAGAACTGGAAACCCTTCAGCAAGCAACACAGCAGGAGCGCACAGAGCAAGATCCGTCCTCCTGCAAGAATGAATTGGCTGAGCTAAGGTTTGGTTCTTCTTGGACTGGGATATCAGTTGCATTTCTATTGTGCCATATGATCAAATGGGAATATCGCTTGATGCTTTGGCCAGCTAACTATGAAGTGTTGGTGATGGCAGCAAACACGGCAGTCAATTTTCGTAGGGTGGTGTCGTAGAGCCACAAATTATTCAACTACTTGATGAAGGAGAATCCGTCTGGTTAAAGGAGGAGGACATTCTGCTGCGAATGTCTGAACGGCTTCCTTTAGTTTGTTTTAGATTAGTTTAGTTTAGAGAGAATTGAAATCCAAGCTGACTATCAACACGCATTTGGGATTGTTTCAGTTCAATAGGCTCCCATTTGGCATATCATCAGCCCCAGGGGTTTTTCAAGGGTTTATGACACAAATTCTAGAGGGAATTGAAGGTGTGGTGTGTTACTTGGATGACATCCTCATTTCAGCCCCTGGCTGAAAGGTTGGAAGTGGTGCTCAAACGCCTTGAGATACACAATGTAAGAGTGAACGCACAAAAGTGTGAGTTCTTTCAGAACTAGGTAGAGTACTTGAGTCATAAGATAGACAAGGATAGTCTACACCCCACCAAGGGTAAAGTTGATGCGATCAAGAACGCGCCCATCCCAGAAACATATCTGAGATACGATCCTTTTTAGGATGTGCATTATTGTGGGAAGTTCGTGCCAAGTCTATCCACCTGTTTATATCCCTTGAACGAGCTCTTGAGAAAAGATGTACCATGGAAGTGGACACGTGAATGTGACCAAGTTTTCAAGTTAATGTATAGCTCAGTTGGCAGAGAGTACAATACTTGTTCATTACGATGTAAATAATTCAATTAAGTTAGCATGTGATGCTTCACCATACGGTCTTGGTGCTGTGATCTCTCATGTACTAGTAAATGAGAGGAGAGGCCTATAGCATTTGCATCTAGTACACTCAGTTGCAAATAGAGCAGGAGGATCTTGCATTAATTTTTGGCATTAGGAAGGTTTCACAAATACTTGTACGGCAGAATGTTTGTAATCGAGACAGATCACCAGCCATTGAGAATGATCCTAAATCCAAAAGCACACATACCAACTCTGGCAGCAGACAGAATGCAAAGATGGGCATTGATATTGTCTGCTTACCAGTATCAGCAATGCTGATGCTATATCTAGATTACCTTTGGAATCGGAGAGATCGTGTTTTATTTCTCTCATGTAGATGAGTTACCTATCACTTCAGGGGACATTCGGAAGGCTACTTGCACTGACAGACTTTTGTCATGAGTGCGGGAATATGTTACAAATGGATGGCCAAACAAATTACCAGATTCTGAGGCAGAATTGAAGCTAATTTTTTTGTACGTAGGAATGAACTCTCAGTAGACCAAGAGTGTGTCATGTGGGGAGTGAGATTTGTAATCCCTGAAAGATACGGAGTAAAATTGCTCGGAGGTCTTCATGATCAGCATTTTGGGAATGTGTCTAACAAAGAGTCCAGCTAGAAGCCATCTATGGTCTGAAGAAGGGTCTGGACCCGAAACGTCGCCTATCTCCTTCGCTCCTTAGATGCTGCTGCACCCGCTGAGTTTCTCCAGCTTTTTGTGTAGCCATCTATGGTGGCCTGGTGCAGAGTTAGATGGACAACAATTGTTCATTGTGATTGATAGTCACTCCAAGTGGGTTGAGATCAGGCACGTGCCATCAGGGTAGGCAAGGTAGGCACTGCCTACCCTGACTAAAATTATAAAATGGTAATATCTAAATTTAAATAATAAAGGCATGGGAGATTTATGCCTATCTAAGAGATCGATCTCTTAGGTAGGCATAATTCTCCATGCCTTTCATCTGCAGCGCTTGTAACCCTTGAAGGTCTGTGCAGCCCACGTGCCGTCAGCGCTGAAGGCAGCAGAAATTCTGCCTTTGCAGCACTGCACATGCGCAGCGCTGGTTTCTTGGCGGGGTTTTCAAATATGGATTACCAATATTTTAAGTGTATGTTAGGAAACAAAGAGAGAAGAATTGAGTTTGTGTACCAATTATGTGGTAAGTACATTTTGTGTTTATGTTTTTAAATACCGTATTTCCCGGGGTGGGGGGAGAGCTCCTTTCACAGCGTTTGGGGATTCTGGCCCGGGGTAAAGGTGCGGGGAGGGCACGAATGTTGCGAAGGAGGGGTCGGGGGCATGCCACTTGCGACGCTCCTTGCACGGAGGCGTGCAATGCCACCGGACAGCGGAATCGGCCGCTACCTGAGCGCCTTCTGCCGGCCCCCGCTCACCTCTTGCAGCTCTCCGTCTAAAAAACTCTCTCCTGCTGCTCGCTGGCCTCACTCATGTCAGGTTGAGGTTGAAGTTATTCGGCTGTGGGAATTTAAGGATTTGCAGGAAGCCGCTGACATGAGCGAGCGGCAGGTGAGAGGTGTTCAGACAGAGAACTCTGGGTGAGGTGAGCGGGCCGGCAGAAGACATTGAAGTGGCGGCCAGTTCTGCTGTTGGGTCCTGGCTCGCATCTATCCCCGGCTACAATGCGGTGCCGCCCGGAGCGCCGCGGCAACGGAGAATGAGTGAGTTACTCGCATTATCCCATGACCCCCTCCTTCTCAACACTCCTGCCCTACCCACAACTTTACCCCTGGCACAGACTCCCCTCACGCTACGAAAGGAACGCTCCCCTCAATTGGTCCCTTGAACAAATGTTGTCATTCAATTAGATGACAACTGATTTAACTTTTCCCTGTACTCCCGTTTTTCCCACCATCTCTCCACCTGCCATCACCCTTCACCCCCCACCCATTCAGTAATTCAGAATAAAGGAGATTTGGATGTCTTGGGCAAACTGAATTGTTACTGTCTTTATTTTTAATTTTTATTTTTACAGAGAGAACAATCTGCGCACGCGCGGTTTAATTTTTTTTTAAGCCGACTGATTGCCTATCCTGAGTAATTACTCACGGCATGTGCCTGGTTGAGATGTTTCCAATGAACAAAATGACATCTGGCAAAACGATAGACATTTTGCGAGGATTGTTTGCATCGTATGGATTTCCAGAGGAAATTGTGTCTGATAACGGACCTCAATTCTGTTCACAAGAGTTTGCACAATTCATGAAAGGGAATGGTGTAAAACACACTAGAGTCACTCCATACCATTCCACTTCAAATGGAGCAGCAGAACACACAGTGCAAATTTAGAAGTGTACATGAGTCAAACAACTGCTGGATCCAAATCCAAAGAAAAGACAGTTGACTCTGTTTCACAAACTGGCTAACTAGAGATGATGAACTAAGGAGAGGTTCTGCAGAGGAAGCATTGCTTGTAGTTGAATTGAGTCACTGAGTTGAATGTAGGTGCTTGTTTGCTAACATGGTAATAAAATGGCACATCCATTTCGCCCATCACTTTTAGCAACCTTTGAAAAATAAGATGTCATTAGTCTTTGGACGCACTAATGACATCTTATTCTTCCAAGGTTAAAAGACACACATTAGTTACTTTAGACATTAGAGAGACAGAGTGGAAACAGGCCCTTCGTCCTACTGAGTCTGCGCCAACCAGCAATCATCCCGTACACTAGCGCAATCTAGCGCTAGTCTGCCCCCACTGTTACTTGATAGAATCTGAAGAACGATGTGTACACAATGTGGGTGGAATTACAGAATTCTGCTTGTAGTAGCACTGAACAATGTATCCACTTAATGCTCCCCCCTTTCCTCTTTGACATGCGCCTTTGAATTGTTTAAAAATATATATATTATGATTGAGTCTTTTTTTACCTCTTTTAAAGGGAATATAACCTTGATATTTGCTGAGTGGAAAATAATTTCTCCTCTTCTTCCCCTGGCATTTTCGCTAGTTTCTATTCCCTTGCTTCCTCCAATTTAAGAAATTGTCTTTCCTGTTTGGCTCCATCAATCCGCTTGTAGAGAAATCCACTGACTGCAGAAAGCAGCTGCTTCAAAGTCCTTGGAGAAGATTCCTTGAAAGCCGTGTGTTCTTCCCAGCCCTTGGTATCTATGACATTTCATTGAGAAGGTGGGGTTACTGTGTTACCGTTTATATTGCTGTTTTCTTTCCAGGCATGAACCTCTTCCTGTCAGACCAGCACCAGGCAGCAAACCATTCAACTGGAATCAATCGAGGAACGTGAGCAGGCTTTGAAGATAGACCCCGGTGAACAGGTAATGGTGGAACGGAAGGTGTGTATTGCCATTCAATTAATCGTTTTCTAGTTTTAATCTAATTTCCTGACATTTTACACTCTATCTGGCCCCCACCCCCACCCCAGGGAACTGGGCAACTCTGGAAAATCTGCTTCCACGTACTTACTAACTAATAAATAGGATACATAGTACATCGGTTTGGAGTGGGTAATTCAGGCAGACAACACAGAAAACCTGGCCTGGTATCTTTGTCCAGCTTCAAGGTCTGCACATGGTGTCCCTCTCCTCTAGCAACTCCTCCTCTCCTGGGAGGCATGAGGTGTTTGAGTTACTCTCATGTCGCACTCAGCAAATCGGTTTTCAAATGCATATCTCTAATCTCTCTGTTTCCGTATGAAAGAGCGCAGTGAATATAAGCCAAGGTGTAAGCCAAATCTCAAAATAAATGTAATACATTTAGTTATCTCATCTTAGCCAAAAGAAAATCTTAAATGTAAAAGATACCTTTCTAGGAATACAGAGAGCAAGAGAAAACAGCTGATGAAGGTTCATCTTTCCCCACCTGCATCATGCTGTATAGTGTAAGAATGGATACGTCACCCATCACCAAGGAATCCAAGACTAACCATGGGAGCACTGTCACTTTCTGATTGACTGCGACAGAGGATTGTTTAGAATCTTGACCTCCGGTCCAATAGTTCACCAAGGAACCTACATTGCTTGTTTGCTCATAGAATAGTGCATTCATTTGGACCATAATATTGAAGCCGCTGCCACCCATTCGTACATTTTACTTCGGAGTCACGTGAGTGACTACGTGAAGACCCCGCCAGGACGCATGCGCGACATATCGTCGAACGCATTGCGGAAGCGACAGTCGGGAGGAGCGCCGCTCCTCCAGCGCGAATTTTGAAAAATTACGGAAGGTAAGTCTTACCTTTTCTGGTGAGCGTGGCGACTCGGTGTAATTTCTTTTTCAGGAGGAAGCACCATGGAGTCGCGCAAGGGAGAGCAGCAGCTGATACTGCTGCTGTGGAAGCAGCCAGCAGCGTGCTGTCTCTCCAGAGCTGCAGGTGCTGCCAGCAGCTGCTGGCTTCTCGCCGCTACAGACCGCAGGTGCGCCGCGGTCGGCGGCAAAACTACCCGGAAGTCGGACAGGTCCGTTGACTCGGCTGGGTCCGGACCTGAAGACACCCCGTTCACGGATAGGGACGGCGGGCAGTCTTTCCCGCGGGAGCGGGTGGGGAGCAGTGCTCCAGTGTGACCTGCTTATGCAGGGGCAGAGTCACAGTGGGTCTCCTCGCAGACCCACGGCAGCATCCTTTCAAGGACTGCCAAATGTCTCACCCTCTTCGCAGGGGAGCATTAGGGGTCAGAGCTGGGCTGACCCTGAAGAAGGGGTAATGGCTGAACAGTCAGCTGTGAGGGGTGCCAGAAGAGAGAGGAACAGAAAATTTGTGGGAACACATGCTGTATCAACTCAAGAAGGACTGCCTATACAAAGCTGCAAGCCAGTACAAAATACATGGCTACAAAACAGCTACAGGAGCAAGCCATTAACTTTATGGCTGGGAAGTACATTGCTCCAGAGAACTCCATTTCTCTTAAAGTACCAGCAGTCTATGACCCCATCTGGGGCAACAGGAGCCCAGAGGAAACTGCTGGCTGCTAAAATCACAGCAGTACCAGGACAACTGATGGGGTTGATTTGCCTGAAGAGTTACTAGATGCTCTAGCAGACTGTGTAATACTCAGGTGAGATTAACAGTTACAGGAAGAGCATCATCAAGAAGTGCGGAATTATGCAAGACAAGTAGCACACAGGCGCCAAAATTGCTGTTGGGGGACCTCTCGAAGCAGGTGAAAGACCTGCATGAGGAAGCCAAGGCTATAGGCCTGATCAAGGTGCCAAGCACCTCTAAAACCCACTATCAACAGCGGCAGCACCCCTACACACCCACCAGACATCGGTGCTATGGAAGACCATCTGGTGGTGAAAGCTCGAAGGCCAGCCCACCTGCACAGCGGTCTTTCAGACCATGGCCCAGCCCGGCCTTCATGGAAAATGCGCCAACCCCACAACGCAGCAACACAATACCAGAAGAAACAACTGCGGAGACAACCCACACAACACCGGTAACCATGGAGGTAGGTGGGTCTGGTTGTCTTAAAAAACATTGCATGTCCGATTCATCAAAAGTTGGGGGACGGTTGCACTTGTTTCATCATGTGTGCTGCACTTTTACCTCTGAATTTTTACATACTCGGAAGTATTCAGAATTACAAAATTGAATTTGTATACGAACTACCGTCCCAGTTCAGCATACGCCTAGCAGGAAGTTCATACTTCACAAAAAGAGAGAACAGCAGGCCATGCTGAACTGTTAAGACTAAAACACAAAAGGGATTGAGAAAACAATCAGAGAATTTCAAGAGTTCATATCAAATATATTTATAAAAACTAAAAAGATGGTGGTTGCCGTATCATTACAGATTTGACCGAACTAAATACTTCCGTTCAGTATGCCCATTTCAAAATAGACACGTTTGTCACACACAGGGTCATCGTAAATACCTGAAATTTATCTGGATGGGACAGCTATGGCAGTATGCCTTATCCAATGGGTTGTCATCAGCACCCAGGCTATTACAAATTCATTAAAACCAGCTTTAGCATACTTAAAGAAACATAACCATATCGTCATGGCTTACCTTGATGATATTCTCATTGTAGGTGAAAATTGGAGCTGGCTACATTGGTGGTATCAGCCACAACACAGAGATTTAACGTACATCCAGATAAGTCAAAATTGGAACCCTCCACTACCAGGGATTATTTGGGGTTCACTATTGACTCTGTTTCATATGTCTATCACCTTGCCACCAAACAAAGTGACAGACTTGATGGGAGTATGCAAAAGCCTCACTGGCATCAGGGAACCATCCATTCGGCAAGGAGTAAGAGTGATTGGGAAATTGGTGGCTGCGTTCCCAGCAGCACAATTGGACCACTCCATTATTAAAACCTGGAAGAGGGAAATTTTAGCTCTCAAAAATCATGCAGGCCATTTCAATAGGCCGATGCAACTACCAGGGAAAGTAAATCAGAATTAAACTGGTGGATAGAAATGTTCAATATTATCCTAACCCCATCACCCCATTCTATATCCCTAGGGTACATTACAGACTGATGCCAGTGCTAAAGGTTGGGGAGCAACTAATACCACCGCAAGTTGTGGTGCCAGATGAGTGCACAAAATTATTCTGTTTAAGCACTAGCAATTTAATTATCTAGAAATGCTGGGAGCGTTTCATGGACTCAGGGCCTAATGCTCAGATGAGCACCAGTTGCATGTACGGTAAAAATTGATACCACAGTGGGGGCCTATATATAATCATATGGGTGAAATAAAGTCGATATCATGAGATGAATTGCCTAATAATATCTGGCACTGGTGTCTGGGAGAGAGATTTGGATCTCAACCACTTACCTTCCAGGGTAAGCTAAATACAGTGGCAGACAACCAGGTCACGTAAATTCAACGACAACATTAAATGGATTTGGATCGGAAAGTGTTACAGATATTATAGACCGGTATGGGACACCAGATATCGACCTTTTTTCCATCCAGACTAATTCACCAACTACCAACATATGTTGCTTGGGAACCAGACCCAGGGGGGCAGCAGCGATGGACGATTTCTCGCTGCATAGGGGGGGGGGGGGGGGGGGGGGGAATTTGTTTTGCTATGCATTTTCCCCTTCTGCCTCATCAGGCGAGTCTTACAATAATTAAACAAGACGCCGCAACGGGTACCATGGTTCCCAACAGTACAAAGATGGTCTCAGAACCCTGCATCTGGATCAACAACGGCCAAGGAGGTTGGCACACCCCGTGCGGGAAAGTATCCGTGCCATGACTGTATGAACTTGTTGATTTGCAGTTTCTGAACAGGCCATTTCTGGGATACATTCCACGTCGGAGTCAGGAGGGGACTTACTTGGTGAGGTCTTACTTGTTTACTGCCATAATGTCTCACTGCCATAATGTCTCTATCATAGTGGCTACCAAGGGTATTTAGCTGCACCTTGACCTGCGGCACTTCTATGGTAACACATGTATGCTGGCCACCAGCTTTAAGGATGTCGTACCCCAGCCACTCCTCCCCTCTCCCATCAGGCAAGAGGTATAGAAGTTTGTAAACACACACCTCCAGATTGAGAGACAATAGACAATAGGTGCAGGAGTAGGCCATTCAGCCCTTCAAGCCAGCACCGCCATTCAATATGATCATGGCTGATCATCCCCAATCAGTACCCCATTCCTGCCTTATCCCCATATCCCCTGACTCCGCTATCTTTAAGATCCCTATACAGCTCTCTCTTGAACGCATCTAGAGAACCTGCCTCCATCGCCCTCTGAGGCAGAGAATTCCACACACTCACAAATCACTCATCTCCGTTCTAAATGGCTTACCCCTTATTCCATGTCTTCGCAGGGTTGGTTGGGACTGGCTCGATGGGGTTGTCCAGGATAATCAGAGATGGGCAATGTTGTGATTTCGGGAAGTTATCCAGGATGATACGGTGTGAGGATGGTCCATTCAGGCTTGCAAAAGCCAAGTCACTGTTGGTAATGGTGTTCCACCTGCCAGAGTGGAAGCTGTCCAATTGTTTTGGGTCATACCATTCATGTGGCCCCTGGTTCTGGACTCCCCCAACATAGGGAACATGTTTCCTGCGTCTAGTGAGTCAAAACCCTTAACAATCTCATATGTTTCAATAAGATCCCCTCTCATCCTTCTAAACTCCAGAGTGTACAAGCCCAGCTGCTTCCTTCTCTCAGCATATGACAGTCCTGCCATCCCAGGAAACCTTGCAAACCTACGCTGCACTCCCTCAATAGCAAGAATGTCCTTCTTCAAATTAGGGGACCAAAACTGCACACAATACTCCAGGTGTGATCTCACTAAGGCTCTGTACAACGGCAGAAGGACCTCTTTGCTCCTGTACTCGACTCCTCTTCTTATAAAGGCCAACATGCCATTCGCTTTGATCACTGCCTGCTGTACCTGCATGCTTACATTCATATATTGATGAACAACGACCCTCAGATGCTGTTGTACTTCCCCTTTTCCCAGCTTGATGCCATTTAGATGTACATAGAACATAGAAATTAGGTGCTAGGAGCAGGCCATTTCGGCCCCCTTCGAACTGCACGCCCATTAATATAATCATGCTGATCATACCAACTCAGTATCCTGTACCTGCCTTCTTTCCATACCCCCGATCCCTTCAGCACAAGGGCCACATCCAACTCTCCTCTTAAATATGGCCAACGAACTGGCCTCAACTACCTTCTGTGCAGAGAATTCCACAGATTCACCACTCTCTGTGTGAAAAACGATTTTCTCATCTCGGTCATAAAAGACTTCCCCCTTATCCTTAAACTGTGACCCCTTGTCCTGGACTTCCCCAACATCGGGAACAATCTTCCTGCATCTAGCCTGTCCAACCCCTTAAGAATTTTGTAAGTCTTATGAGATCACCCCTCAATCTTCTAAATTCCAGCGAGTACAAGCCGAGTCTATCCAGTCTTTCTTCATATGGAAGTCGTGCCATCCCAGGAATCAGTCTGGTGAACCTTCTCTGTACTATAGTACAGAGAACCTTCTCTGCAGATAGTAATCTGCCTTCCTGTTTTTGCTACCAAAGTGGATAACCTCACATTTCTCCACATTAAACGTCATCTGCCATGCATCCGCCCACTTCCCCAACCTGTCAAGTCACCCTGCATTCTCATTAGCATCCTCCTCACAGTTCACACTGCCATTCAGGTTTGTGTCATCTGCATTCAAGATGTTACTTTGAATCCCTTCATCCAAATCATTGATGTATATTGTAAATAGGTGTGGTCCCAGCACTGAGCATTGCGGTACCCCCCCCCACTAGTCATTGCCTGCCATTCTGAAAGGGACCCGTTTAATCCCCACTCTCTGTTTCTGTCAGCCAACCAATTTTCTATCCCATGTCAGCACTCGTTTCCATATCAGACAGTTTCTTTCCAGCTGTTATCAGGCAACTGAACCATCCTACCAACAACTAGAGAGCAGTCCTCGAGAATACTATCTACCTCATTGGAGACTCTTGGACTATCTTAACATCAGATTATCTTGCACTAAAGATTATTCACATTATTCCCTTTAACATCTGTACACTGTGACTCGATTGGTAATCATGTATTGCCTTTTCGCTGACGAGTTTGCACGCAACGAAAGCTTTACACATGACAATAAACTAAACTAACTAACTGGTATTCAGTTGGACTTGACATCTTTATGGATGTAATCTTTACAGATAAGTTTCAAGCAAGTTGTGGGCACGGCACTTTATTTCAGTCTTTTAATTATTTGCCCGCTGGAGTTTATTAAATATGTGGTTTTGCTGGCAAGGCAATTGATTACATAGAACAAAGAACACTACAGCACAGACTTGGCTTCTTCAGGGCCAAAGGAAAAAAGCCCACACTCCTGTTGCCAAACATGATGTCAAGACATATCCTTATTTCCTGCGCATAATTCATAACCCTCCAATCACTGTATAACCCCAAATGCTCATCTACCAAGTCTCTTACTTGCACAATTGTACCGGCCTGCACCCCCAGCAAGCTCCAGGTGCTACTCCCACACATCTCCTTTAAACTTTACCCCTATCACCTTAAAGATGGGAAGATAGATCAGCCATGATTGAATTGTGGGAGTAGACTTGATGGGCTGAATGGCTAAATTCTACAACTATCACTTATGACCTTAAAGCTAAGAATTCTCTTATTTAATATTTTCACCCCTGGGAAGTAGGTTCGGACTGTCTACCTCATCTACGTCTCTCACTTATTTTATTTACTTCTAACCATCACCCCGCATCCTCTGACTTTCCAGAGAAAACAATCTAAGTCTGTCCAACCTTTCCGGTACTCCTCAGCGGGACAGGCAGTATACTGGAGAAAAGGAATGGGTGACGTTTCTGGCCCGGGACCTTCCTTCAGTACGAGACCCCAGTTTGGGGAAGAACTGTTTTAGCAATTGGTGTGTACAGTTTATAAGAGAGAACTATAGTACCTATGCAGAATTGACTTTTATTCAATACACTGATAAAAGTCAGAAGCAGTTATCCTTTGTGACCCCTGCGAAATCCTCCTCGATTAATTCCTAAAGCTCCTTTCTATCGATGCCCTTGTCATTTTTATTCATGTTTCCGGAGGACACCTCAAGTTACGCTCGAAGATTTTCCTCTTAACCCGGAGGCTCAAAAGCCGTGACATAATATAAATAACCGACTGTGTTCCCCTATCTTTGACTACTTTAAAAAAACGACGCTACCCTTCACAAATTAATCTCCTCCCGACTTGTTTGTTTTGTTGACGAGAGCGAGCGATTCCGAAATCTTATCGGGCATTCGCATGGCATTACCGTGCAGTCTTACACTTCATACTTGTTTGCCACTCAAAAGAACCGATCCAATCCGTGCAGGGGCAGCGGTAACGAGGGCTCACTCGGTAACAGACCAGCTTGTACCATGTCCATTTCCTGCTTGATGCTTTCCCTTGTCTCTGGCCATGGTGCTGAAACCTAGCCCTTCTTGTGCCTTTGACTCGTCAAGTTTTACAATTGAATCCATCTTTCTGACTCCTCGAAGTCAGTCCCACCGTGTGTTTCAAATCAGAGTAATTGTTTCAAAGTGTAATCACAGCTGGGTATTATTTAGTCCACGGCGCCTCAGGATACAATTGAATCGTTACCTCCGTAAACCATATCCTGTCTTTCATTACAAAATGTAATCGAAATGTTTGTTTCACGCAACAATGCAGCGACTGTGCTTTCCACCTATAAAGTGTTTAGCCGTATAAATTGCCGTGGGATTCTCAGCGGATGCTTAACTTAGAGAGAGTCCTCCTTGACAAACCGACTCTCCGTAATCTTCTCAGGAAGTAGAGGCGCTGATGTGCTTTCTTGATAATTGCATTAGTGTTCTCGGACCAGGAAAGATCTTCAGAGATGTGCACGCCCAGGAATTTGAAGCTCTTGACCCTTTCAACCATCTGCTATAAACGGGACTGTGGGTTCCCATCCTACTCTTTCCAAAGTCCACAATCAGTTCCTTGGTTTTGCTGGTGTTGAGGGCCAGGTTATTGTGCTGGCACCATATAGACAGTGCTCGATCTTTCTTCTATACTCTGACTCATCCCCATCAGTGATACATCCCACAACAGTGGTGTCGTCAGCGAACTTGATGATGAAGTTAGCACTGTGACCGGCTACGCAGTTATGAGTATAAAGTGAGTACAGCAGGGGGCTGAGCACACAGCCTTGAGGTGCTCCCGTGCTGATTGTTATCGAGGCTGACACATTTCCACCACTAAGAATGGACTGTGGTCTGTGAATGAGGAAGTCGAGGATCCAATTGCAGAGGGATGCGCAGTGAGCCAGTTCTGAGAGTTTGGTAACCAGCTTGGTGGGGAGTTGTTTAAAGTGTCCCGAGCTGTAATCGATAAAAAAAAGCCTTGCATATGAGTTTTTGTTGTCCACCCAAGAGGTCCAGAGAGGAGTGGAGGGCCAGCAAGATCGCATCCACCATTGAATCTGTTGTGACGGTAAGCCGAACTGCAGTTGGTCCAGGTTTTTGTCGAGGTAGGAGTTTGATTTGCTCCATGATCAACCTCTTGAAGCACTTCAATCAACCACAGGCATTAGTGCCACAGGTCGATAGTCCATTGAGGCACGTCACCTACTCTTCTTGGGCACTGGTATAATTGATGCCCTTTTAAAGCAGTTTGGGGACCTCAGACCTCAAGATAAGTGAGAGGTTGAAAATGTCCGTAAAATCCAGCCAGTTGGTCCACGCAGGTTTTTAGAACACGACCGAGTATTCCATCAGGTCCAGGGTGCTTTTGGAGGGTTCACTTCACCCCTCTGAAGGGATTTTTCTGACGTTGGCCTCTGTGACTGACTAAATACCATCACAGCGAATGGGGGCTCGGGAAGGCACATCAGTATTCTCCCTATCAAAGCGTGCGTAAAACGCATTGAGCTCATCAGGGAGTGATGTTTCGCCAACATTCGAGCAGCCTCCTGGTTCGCCGTGTAGGGAAGTGATTGCATTCAGGCCCCGCCACAGCTGCCGAACATCTGTTCATCCTCCAGTTTGGAGCAGAAGTTTCCTTTTGGCCTTCTTGATGGACTTTACCAAGGTCATATCTGGACTTCTTGTAGACCACTGTATCATCAGACGTGAATCGCTCGATGTCGGACTTCAGAGAGTGCGGATCTCAAAGTTCATCCAAGGTTTTCTGATTGGGTAAACGCAATACAACTTGGAAAGGTTTTTGTGTAGAGATTCAGTTCTCCACACATTATATTTTAAGGTCTATAACGACTGTGGCGTATTCGTTCAAGTCCATTGCCCCAGAGTCCCTCGAACATTGCCCATTTGTTCCTCTGCCCACCCCCCCACCCCCCCCCACCGAGCAGCTCTGTTAAGGTCCTCACCTCTGGGGGTGTGCTCTTCCAATTGATGCCTGTAGACAGGGAGAAGCAGCACCGCGATGGTCGGATTTACCGAAGTGAGGGCGAGTGATGGGCGATGGGCACCCTTGATGGTGGTGTAGCAGTGGTCAAGGGTGTTTTGGTCCTCCTGGTGCATGCAGGAGACATTTGGTGGAAGTTGGGGAGTGATTTTCTTTAGGTTTTGCCTTATTGAAGTCCCCAGCAATGATGGTAAATGCCTTGGGTAAGATGTCTTGTTGTTCGTGACCACGGTGTGCAGCTCCCCCCCCCCTCCATGGCAGACAACGTCCTGCCCTGGGGTGGATGAGCCCGCAGTCAGGAGATTAAGGTAAATTCTCATGGAAGGTAGAAGGACAGCACTTCACCAACCACGATGGTACAAGTGTGTTATACAGTAATTATGGACAGGACTGCCACGTCTGAGCACCATGCAGAGTTGACCATGAGGCAGACGCCCCCTCCTCTCCCTTTTTCCCAATGCCAGTTTATGGTCCATACCGGTGGATGGGGAACCCTTCATCAGGCTGGACCGCTGAGTCTGGGGAGCTGGGGATGAAGCTATGTCTCTGTAAAACAGAACAAGGAAACATTCCCCCCTCATTTCCCTTTAGATAAAGCAGTCCTTGGCCCTCAAGTCCTCATATGTTTTCAAGGACTGAACAAAGGCAGTAGGAAAGTAGGGAGAGGGGCCGAAGTCCCCTGCGCTTCAGTCTGACCTGAATTCCTGCCCCTCCGCCCACAACTTTTCCAGACACACTAATGTAGGCTTCCCCTTATGTGTTCCAGTATTTGCGTTTAATGTACCTCTTCGGTTTCGCGGGACTGCGCTTGAACGGGAATTCCCTCACAGAACGGCCGCTCCAGCTCCATAACTAACAGGGGTTCCACTTCCACCAAAGTCTGCAGCTCCAGCTTTCATTTTTTCTGGTAGATCCCAGCCAAGCCCGTCGGCTCTGGAGGTCATCCCAGGGGTTTCCAGTGCCGTAACCTGGTGATCCTCCAGGCGGGTTCGGGAGATTTCACAGCCAGGCGTGGGAAGAATTAAAGAAAAGTCCCGGTCCGGCGGGCCGGGGCTCAGCCGCAGTCTCGGGAGATCGCAACATAGCCAGCGCTTTCAGCTGCCCAAGCAGCTTGTCCTGGAAGACGGCAACACCGAATACTGTGACAACTTCTGTCTGCCGTATCCCACACCATTCCCAGATCGCAGGTGAGTTTGCTTGAATTTGTAGGTCATTTTTCATTTCTGGTGCTTGCTGCCGCCAAAGTCGCCGCAGGCAGGCAACCATCTATTCCCAACTTGCTCAATGCTTATTCAGAGGATCATTTTCAGTGTATGTGCCTTGTGTGTTGTGTATATATATATATATGAATAATAATTGAAATTTGGTATTTGGGAGGACACTTGATCATTTTTTCAGGAATTTGTTTAAAATGAATTAAAAAAAGCGCTATAACAAACTAGCAATAATAGCCAGTATGGTGACAGATTCACAAGAAAGGCAAAATTGAAATCAAGGCAACAAGAATGAATTATACAAATCATCTTCTAAGGCCACAAAACATTACAATAAACACATCTTGCTCTCTCTTGAAAAGCAATAAATTTGTATTGAATTTAAAAAAAAAAATTGTATTGATATTGATAAAGGGTTAGACACCATACCACTTCCCATCCAACTTCCCCCAAGAGTCCAACAAATCAATCCCACCCTGTCCCAGACCACAGCCACAGACGACCCCGTGCCCGCCCGCAATCGGGGTGAGAGTGGTACCTCTGAACACACATGAGGCGAGTAGCACGCCATTAATGAACTATGAGATCACTTACCGATATGAAGTAATCCAGAAAATAAAGAACAAAGCGCAAGAGCAAACCAAGCATAAACAGGCCCCACCATTCTATGACGCCAACCCCCCTGGTCTCTCACCCATTCAAAATGAGCAAAACGCCTCATACGCCCATGGTAAACAAACTTTCTGTACAAACTAACTAAGACTCCTAGCTAACTTATTCTAAGTACATAACTGTTTGTGTAAACTTCTACTCTCAAAAACTCTAACTCTTTTCTACTTTATCCTTACGCCATGTTACTATACGTACTTACTTTTCTGACTTACAACTTCTTCTTTACTTTCTTGACCCTGAACTCCAGTTGCACACCTACCTCTCATTCCTGCCCGACCCAACCCATACCACCTTCTCCTCAACATCCTTTCCTCTCATTCCCTGCCCTGAGCCGACACCTGACACCTGGCCTCCCCCTATTCTACCCTGACATAGCTGCTTACCTGCTTAGGTTTCCCAGTGCTGAACACTCCAAATCCAAGCTTTGACTGCACACCAGTACTATTCCAGACCTTGACTTGGCTGCAAACACTGGCCAAGCTCCTAGTCCCCTTCCCTCTGCACTGACAAACATATCTGCTTGCCCTGGAACTATCTGGCCCGCACATAAACCCCCCCCCTATCTGACCCCCTGGACTTAAAACCTACTATTACTTCAAGCAAGATCACCGCGAGCTTAAACAAATGCTGGCATCTTTATGGTGCAGCAACCCCTCACTGGACCCAACTTTTGTATGACAAAAACAGCTACAAATGTCGCATTGGCTCCTAAATATCTAACATGCTAGTTAGCTTGTTCTTCCAAGAAGTCATCAATTGGTTGAATTTTCCCTCATTCATGAAATTATAACTCACTACTCACATTACACTCACTAGTAATGAGGTAGGTAAATACTGAGTATAGAAAAATCCATTGGTACCTGAATCATATTCACTGAACAAAGACTGTCCTAAGCAGAGGGATCATTTATTATCATTCACCCTCGAGATCCACCAGAGGTACCCATCATTATCCTCACCGCACACCATTTATTTTTTCCCCACCATGTTTTATCCACCCTATTATCACCCAAATTCATTCATTCACCATCAATTCCAAAGTCACGCGGCACGTTTGTCAACTACAGGTTCCGCAAGGATCCACCCCGATTGGAAGTTCCCACACGCCTCAATATATTTTCAATATTTTTTTGTTTTTCTGACAGGTGTACGCTTCCTTCAGCTGCAGAATTTTCCGCAAATGCAAAGACCAATAATTATAAGTTTTTTTTTTTTAAGCAAGTAATATACTATTAATATAATGTGGATAAATACTGAGAGTACATAATATTTTCTGTGGTATTCATAACAACAACAATGATAAAAAAGTAATATTTGTTTTGATGCACCACTACCGAACATGCAAAGCGTAAAAAATAATTAACAGGTTAATTGTATAGAAAGAACCAACAAGGGCAAATATTTATTTCCGACTATCGCTTCCTGGTGTACAATATATTGAGCATTTCACACGTGGGTGTAAAAAGTAAGGTTGAGTGCCACTACAACTATAGGTCCACTGGCATCCCACTCTTGCGTATTTGTACAGAATTGCACTGGGGAAGATTACTAGATTCTTTCCTAAAGGACAGGTACCAAAAAGTAAACCTGGAGACCTAAGACAGATATGCCATCAAAAAATGAAAAGCCATTGCAAGAATGCGACTGGAAACGCAGGAGAACAAGCCAGCAATGCCTTGGTTGGCTCCGGCCCAGAACCCCAAGACCGAATACTGCCAGAATATAATGCGGACATACATAATAGGAGCCATATAGTATCTGGGTGAGTGGTGGTTAACAAATACAATGCGTGTAAAATCCCACAATGGTGGGCCAGGCTTTGACACTGTAGGCATGCCCAGAAAGCATATGCTGTTGGAATGTGGGGACCAACGGCTTAACGTTCCATCTGCATATAAGGCCATAATTACATAGATAATTTTTGGGGCTGGCTGCGGTGGGGGGCGGGATGGGTGGGGAGGGGTAGGGGGGGTGGTGGAGGAACGGGGTTGAGCCTGATTTGTGTGCTCTGGTTGTGAACTGTCAGCAAGCATGGGTGTACTTTGTGGAGCTCAACAGACAGTCCCTGTGGGAGGATGCTGAGCAGTGAAAGCCATAGCTCAAAGAAATAGAAGACTGTACTAATGCGATATACAGTTGAGCTTGGCAGGCGGAGTGCGAGAACAGTAGGCTGTAGAGCTTAGGAACTGGCTGGCTGGCCTCTGCCGCGCGAGTTAGAAGTTGGATGTCGAGGATTTGTGGCAAACATCTACTTAATAGATCTGGAAAGTAAGTGGACATTGGGGATCAGAGATGGGGGAGGTGCGGACAATGAGCCCTACGTCCAGAGAGGTGCAGAATGTCCATCAAAAGAAATACATCCTTACGTTGTGTACATCCACACTGGGTAGCAGATGGGGTAGCTTTGATGTTAGTGAGGGAACTCTAGGGATTTGCTCTGCTTCTAGAAGAGGATATCTGCCCCACCCTGTTGTTCTCTCCTCCCCAAAAAATAATAAAAAAAAACCTACTAACCATATGCCAGAGAGGTGTTGATTTCTTTCTGGTGACGACGGGGTGGTAGGACGGGGTGGCGGGCCCAGAAGCACGAACGCGTGGAGAGGATTGGAGCCAATGTTCTGTGTGGGGACTGAGAGGAACCAGCCGTGATGGGTTCCAACAGTAAGGCTGAAAAAAGCGGATGAAGACAAGTTAGTGCCGGGACGACCTAACTTGAGTTGATAACTCGTCACAAGACGTGTATCTGAAGGTATCCGCTGGGTCTGTGGGTTCTGTGTCCACTGGTTCCATGGCCTGGGAGTGGGATATCCGGTTGCCTCTGTGAAGGCCTTTTTCCCCTTATCCCTCTCAACATATACTTATACAGGTGGATCACAATGGGTCGCAGGATCGTAATGCATCGGGCGATCATATGGTGAGTGTGCAAGAGCTTCTCAGCTTGTGGCCTACGGCTCTCTCCTCCCAACACCATCGGGAGTGAAAATTGATATTTGGCAACCGTTGTTTGTATTTTAATCCTCTAAAAACAAATCCTATACCTGTTGTATTTGAGCACAGAAAAGAAATTGAATTAAAAATATGAACAAATTACCCAAATAACCAATCGGATCCTCTTCTAACCCAGGAATTACCAGTGAACTGGCCGTGAATACAGAATGAGCTGAACCCAAACAAGGGAAATAGACCTCGTCGTACTGGCAGGAAAGGAACAGCTGACAGGAGGACATAGACCCCCACTTCTGCCACCTTGAGGGGCCAGGGTCATGGGCTAGCTAAAAACTAAAAACCGCAAGTTCAAGAGGCAGTGGATCCAGAAACTATTCATGTATTTATGCGTGTACACCGGCGTTTACGCGAACATGTAAGGGACCACCTCGGCTCCCATAGTGCATAATTCTGTATGTGTGTCGAGGGACTATGTAGAATAACAGTAATTGTGTAAGGAAGAGGCTATTGGCTAGAGGCTTGAATAGTCATACTACGAGTGTGGCTGCCGCACAGAAATGATAGAGACAGATAAGAATAGATCCAAACACTCGCGGCGATAGGTCCATGTAGATACAGTCGTATGAGGTCTGTGAAGGGCGAGAAGATATCATTGTAAGGGGACTAACCACGAGACAAACGGCTTGACTAATGGGATAACCACAGGCCCATAAAATAGGACCGCAGGTGGGTTCGCAATACGATGAGCCCCATCAGTTCCCGCCCGAACCATGGCGCACACTCATCCACCGTAGGAAGAGGCATATCAGTTGATTCAGCTCCATGCGGCATTCGATGAAAAAAGACATCTTCAAAGTGCCTGAAGATAACATCAAGGAAAGAAAATGAGGAGCATGTATGTAGAGATTTTGTGAAACACCGTGACCATTCTGTCATTGATAAGTTACATTCCTGCTGAATTTTCAAAACAAATAAGTCGAGATGAAGTCCAGCGACTAGGAGACTCCACTCACCAAAGTTCGCAGGGCATCAGCCCCTCTGATTGGAAGGAAACTCAAGCACAATTATGCAGGCAGAGAAGATTCGGAGCCCATCCAACCAAGAAAACCATCAATGTGAGTGAAAAGAATCAGCGGTAAAGAAAACCGTTTCGTCAATGGTCCTGAGCCTCGTGAGAAAATAATGTGAACAGGGGGGGGGGGGGGGGGGGGGGGGGGGGGGGGGGGGGGGGGCACTAATTAGACCTGACCACGTGAACATACAGGTCAAGGGTACGGATTGCAAGAAAGCTTAAAACAACAAGATTTGGGACCTTTCTATTCAAACTGTCAAAGTAAGTTGGTGGGGGGGGGGGGAGATTTAGAAATAGTCAGTAATGGTAAACAAACATAATAGTTTCAGTAGGCATAATGACAAATTGTGCTACCTACATGAAAATGAAAGTGTTATCGCGGTGATGTATGTATGTGACAGATGCCTGAACACCATTGTCAATGTCATTTTAATATTACACTTATCTCCCATCCCGCGCTGGGAGTATTCCCACATTAATAAATTAAGGTTTTTGTCAACTAATTACAATCAGGCTAATACAAAATCATGGCCATTAGCCAAACGTCCTAAACGATTGAAGTCTCTGAGCATATGTCGGTTGGAATCCAGAGTATCAGGGACTATTGCCTCAGTTCCCCGCTCACATGTCAATGGGCAGTGCACACCATCTGAACCAGGGGCCGACGGGTCTTTTTGAGAAAGGTGTGGGCTGGGGCTGAGCGATCACTGATCCCTGAACCTTGAAGATAGGGAGTACCCCTGTGACGAGGTGGAGATGGAGCGTGATCCAGAGAATGAGGAGGTTGTGGGAGGGCCCCTAGCAAACACCTCCCAGGCCCCCGTGGCTCCCCTCCACAATCTGCCCCCTTCTCGCTGCTTCGCTTCATCCTCCCTCACACCCCAGCATCTGCAATTACCCAAAGACCCGTTGCTCAGGTCTCCGACACAGCAGCGCCTCATCCAAACTGTGAGATATTGAACATGTCGAGCCAAAAAGTGGGCAGCAGACCCTTAATTCTTAAGGAAGGTGGCGCTGCAGCCCCCACAAAGTTCCTTAAATCCGACGGGCCGTGGCCGGAGCAGGACAAGGCCCGTCAACTTGCGCCGCTGGCGACACTGTCAATAACTAGCGGCCAGTAGTGTCTTTCAATGTAAATTTGCATGGGGACACTGCTTTGGAGGTATGCGTGACGGATTAAGTAACGTATGAGAATGAGACATGAGACAAAAGAATCTTGCTGTCAGTTGATATTAGTTATATGAGATATCTCGAATGATCACAGAATTTCTCTTTTAGATCCGAAAGTGAGACGGTGAGAATTGGGTCGAATTAACGTAAAGTCTCACGCTCAATGTGTGAGAGTAGCAGCGCTGGGTCAGGAAATGCATAAAAGTAGCATCTCAGCTTGAATCGCCTAGCCGTTAGTTGCATGCTTAACTTTTCAGTGACTGATCGTACAAGCAGTGAGATCCAAATGAGTAGATGGGCTTGCAGAGGGGTACCTCGTACCCTGGCCCAGAGTCCCAAAACAAGTGGCGCGGAGCAAGAAGGGGAACGCTGGAAATTTCATTAAATCTCAAAAATTTATTGCCATCGATATTTTGTGAAGAATAGCATTCCACAATTTGTGTGCGGCCTACATATGTATTTATTGCTATTTGTTCCACTTCGTAGATAATTGTGATCCACAATTAAAGCGGGTATAGAATTTAAACTAGGTCGAGTGTGTGGTTGAGGCTACCTATGTATTAAAAGAGGGGAAAGGTAAGTCCCATCACTACGGATTTGCTACGTGGGGGGGGGGGGGGGGGGGGGGGGGTTTCCCTGGAGGTAGTAATGGGAGCACTTAGGACCCAGTAGAGTCATCACTACTGATGGGTACTGCCCTATAGGTAGGGCGGGGGTGGGGAGGGAGTGCAAGCACTAGTAAGCACTAGACCCAGCAGAGTCATCACTACTGATGGGTCTTCCGTTGTGGTGGCGGGGAGCATGAGAGCATTAGGAACCCAGCAGCGTCATCAACTGATGGGTCTTCCTGGAAGAGGATTGGGAAGCACTCACTTTTCCCGGTGCAAAGCACTCACTTCCAGCGGCGCGCGCTATGGAAAGTAAGGAAAAGATCACGCCGTTGTTTAGCCTCCAAAAAAAATTCTAAAAAGGGGGAAAAAAGAAAAAAAGCAAGGATCTTACCCTGCCAACAACATACTGGTGCTTGCAAAAAAGACTGTTGGATTGTGACTGTTCTTCAGGCACGCGAGACAACACCGTGGTATGTCTATGCAACATACCCCGCCCCAATCGAGGAAGAAAAGAAAAAAAAAAAAAACGGGTAGGTCTAGAGAAGTAGGCTCTGACAAGCCTCGGGCTCCATTTTTAACAGATCCCAAGAAGAAATCTCAGGAAAAAAAGACAGATGGGGGAAGAATAAGAAGTTTTCTCGCTCTACAGATCTCGTAAACGTAATGGAGGATTGCAAAAACTTAAAAATAACTTCACGGAGGAGTTGAAAACTGTAATAAAGAAATTAAAGAAGAAATTTAAAGCAGAGGTTATTGCTTCTTATACATGATAGTATGGGCGGGATTCCCTGGAAGCTGACCAATGGAAGAAATCTAAATCAAAAGATTGAAGAGGGTAAATGTTAAATTGAGTTTGATGGGATCCAGATTTAATTCGAAGTTGGACCCCATCTCTCAGACAATAGAACAACAACATAAAACTGTAATTGAATTAGATTGAAAATATGCTGAAACAAGCTGTGAAACAACAAGCAAGCTTCCTCTCCGAGAACAAGCTTTAATCAGACTTATTGCATAATATAACTGAAAAATGTATTTTAATTTGGAGGGACGACAGAGACGCCAAGAATCTAAGAATTATTGGCATCCGGCCCGGAAGGCAGAGAGGGGATCGTGACCCCGTGAATTTGCTGCAGATCTATTGAAGAAAGTTTTTTTAAATCTGGATGAAGCACCTTTACTTACTTGCTCGGGCACACAGAGCATTGAGACGCCGCCCAAGGGCGGACGCCAACCCCCCCCCCCAAGACAACTGATAGTGAAGGTGCTGCAACATGATCAATGTTTTGGATGATATGATGAAGAAAATTGTTCGCAGCCAGAAATCTCGAATTTGAGGAGGCAAGATCAGTATATTTCGAGAATTACCGGTGGAGGGTGCCAAGAAAAGAGCATTGTTTACAGAAACAAGAAGAATACTTAAGAATCCCCCTATCAAAAAAACCTGAGATATGGACTGATGTACCCTGCAACATTGAGAGAATCACCTACGACAAGCAAGGATACTTTTTCACCAAGCATACAGAGTGGCATTTAAATTTGCAGAGAACACATTGAGAATACTGAGAACATCGAGAGCGAGAATGACAAAGGGGATTAACACTTAACCCTTAATTATACGCCTGATGATACTGGATATTGTCTCTTTACTGTAAATTACTATACTCAAGGACTGTCTTGAATTTAAAATGAAATTGAGTAGTTATCTTGTTATTGTTATATAAAATATTTTATATTTAAGTACTAATTATTACTAATTACTATTAATAATGACTAATAATTATTATTAATTATGGTTAACTGGTGGGTCCACGACTAATCGTGGACTAATTATTTTTTTCTTATATGAGACTAATATTTTACTTACTTTGAGAATATTAATTATTCCATTACTGGAATACAACCATTGTCCCTCCTCCCCCCCCCCCCCCCCCCCCCCCCCCCCCCCCCCCCCCCCCCCCCCCCCCTCCCCCCCACATATATATCTTTTTTTAAATTGAAATTGAAGCTTTTACCTTCAAGGAAAGTACGGAGCTAGTAATATTTTTTGTTTAACCAAAAGCTACGGAAGTCCTTAGATGTCTAGCCACATTAGGGTGGCTATCACTAACTGCACTAATCATAGATGTAGTTTTTTTCTTTCTTTTACACTTTACTAATATAATACTCTTTTACTTTTTCTATTTTATATTATATTATAATCATTGTAATCATTATTTTGAATGGAATTATAAGTATTATTTAAGGAGATTTGACCGAGAAGAAAACCTACAAGATCTAAAAATTCATCTATCTGAGGTTCGGGTGTAAGGTATGGTTTAGCATGCTGAATCATCCACTCTATTATAGACCACCTTAATCATAAGATGCAAGACGTAAAAGTGAAAACTGGGGGGGAAGGAATAACATTCTGCAGCTGGAATGTTAAGGGAATTAATGAACCCATCAAGAGAGGCAAAGTATTAGCTCATTTAAAATCATTTAAAAACAGATATAATATTCCTCCAGGAGACTTGCCTTAAAAAGGAAGCGCAACATAGACTGAAAACAAAATGGATTGCTCAAATGTATCATTCTTCATTCACACATAAATCTAGAGGGGTTGCAATATTAATTCGTAAAGATATACCTTTCAAACATATATCAACGAAAGAAGATATTGATGGTAGATATATTGTAGTAGTAGGCGAGTTATACTAAAAAAAAGTGACTCTCCTTAATGTGTATGGACCAAATTTTGATAGCCCACAGTTCTTCAAGAGAATACTTAATACTATTCCGGAATGCAAACAAAATAATTTAATAATCGGTGGAGAATTAAATTGTACACTAGATTCCTATTTAGACAGATCATCAACTCAAAGAAAATCAAAATCTCAGTCAAGTGAATTTTTAAACTCATATATTAACACTACCATCATTAAGGATGTCTGGAGAATTGAAAATCCCATCCGGACGTGAATATTCATTTTATTCACCTGTGCATAAAACATATTCAAGGATAGACTATTTTTTTAGTAGATTCTAAACTTATTCCATTTACCTACAATTCGTAATATCATAACATTATAATTTCGGACCATGCTCCATTAACGTTTATGATTAAACTAAATGGAGTGGACAAGAAAAAAGACACAATGGAGACTTAATCCTGAAATTTTAAATGAAAAGGGATGTTGTGAATATCTAGTAAAACAGATTAATATGTTTTTCAAGGTCAATGACCAGCCTGAAATTTCTCCCTCCCTTCTCTGGGAAACATTTAAAGCATTTATACAAGGGGCATTTAATCTCCCAGGCATTTCTTAATAAAGAGAATAGGGCTAAACAACAGACATTGGAAATGGAAATAAGGCAATTAGATATAGAAAATGCAGTAACACCTTCATTGGCAAAACATAATAAAATTGCAGCATTACAATATAACGTTATATAAAATATATTCTGACCAAGTAATAAGGGTTATAATTTGCATTAAACATGTCTTGATAACTTCTAGTTATTTGAATACACAAATATTTAAAATTTTCCATAGCTATTTTAAAAGGAAACTGTAAGAGATGTGTAGAATCTTTTGGTTTTATTGACATGATTTCACTTTTATTCCAATTTATTCTGTATCCTGAAAATGATCCAAAATCCTTGATTAAATTTAATATATTTGGTATAGTGATATGAGGTTTTGTGATGTACAATAGTATATCATCAGCATATAATGATATTTTGGTGTTTGAATATTTTGTATTATAGCCATGGATATTCGGATGAGTTCTAAATCTTTCCGCTAGGGATTCAATTATAAGAGCAAATAACAGTGGTGATAATGAACATCCTTGTATATTACCCCTTGGCAATTGAAATTTCGTAGATAAAATATTGTTAGTTAATATTCTGGCCGTTGGCTTATTATATAATAATTTAATCCATAGAATGACATTTTCTCCCAGTTGGAATTTTTGCAATACCTTAGCCATATAATCCCATTTAACCTGATTGAATGCTTTCTCTGCATCCAACGAAATAATTGATAGTTTTTGATCTTCAATTTGGTGTGAATGCATAATGTTGAGCAGACGTCTCATATTATTAAATGATTGTCTCTTAGGGATAAACCCCGTTTGATCCGGATGTATTAATTTGCTAGCATACTTACTTAGTCTTCTAGCTAATATTTTCGCTAATATTTTTTGATCTGTGTTTAACAACGCAATGGCTCTATGTGATCCAGGTTCTTCCACATCATTATCTTTCTTAAGTATTAATGTAATTGTTGATTCTGCTAGTGTTTTCAGGTAGTGTTTGTTCTTCAAAGGCATATGTATACATTTTCCGTAGGTGTGGTGTAAATATGTCATAAAAACTTTTATAGAATTCATTACTAAATCCGACAGGACCTGCTGTTTTTTCCATTTTTTAATAAGATTATTGTTTCTTCTATTTCTGAGATTTGTGCTCTAAATTCCTCTTGTTCCTGCAACTCTAGTTTGGGAAGATTACAGTTATCCAAGAACTCTGTAGCTTTATTGGTATCCGTTGTCGTTTTAGATGTATACAAATTCTCATAAAATTGCGCAAATCTTTTATTAATATCATTCGGTAAAGTTTGAAGAAGGGTTTCATCCCGAAACTTCACCTATTCCTTCTCTCCAGAGATGATGCCTGTCCTGCTGAGTTACTCCAGCTTCTAGTGTCTATCAGCAGATTTCCTTGCACTTATTTCACCGTGACGCTAAGTGCAAACCACTTAATGTACACTGGCATGCTTTTCTTACTAATAATTAGGAGTGTAAAACAAAACTAGAAAATGGTGGAAATATTCCAGCTGCTTGGCATGAAAGAATAAATCACAGTTCACCATTCATCTTGCCTTCAAGAGTGTCTTATTGTCATGTCTCATATTATTAAATGATTGTCTCTTAGGGATAAACCCCGTTTGATCCGGATGTATTAATTTACTAGCATACTTACTTAGTCTTCTAGCTAATATTTTCGCTAATATTTTTTGATCTGTGTTTAACAACGTAATGGCTCTATGTCATCCAGGTTCTTAAACAAAACTAACAATGTCATATGTCCCAGACAGAATAACTGTATTCTTATTTGCAGCAACACAACAGAATATGTAAACATAGCACTCTGAAAACAATATAAGATGCAAAAAAAATTGTGTGTGTGTGTGTGTGTGTGTGTGTGTGTGTGTGTGTGTGTGTGTGTGTGTGTGTATGTGTGTGTACTAGACTAAGTGCGACCTGTTGGGTCCCAACGCATTATTCCACCTCTCCACAACTCCAATATTGCTGGCCAATGGGGGGGGGGGGGGGGGGGGGGGTGGTCTTTCTGGAGCGCTAGCATGGGTGTTGTGGGCCAAAGGGACTGGTTTCCAGGGGGCAAGTATGGACATTGTGGGCCAAATGGATTATTGGGCTGGCAGCTCAGTCACTCAGGCCTGGTGGTCTGGCAGCTCAGTCACTCAGGCCTGGTGGGCTGACAGTGCAGAAACTTCCAGAAATTCTGCTCAAAACAGGTGAGAGACTGTTAGAGAAAAGGGGGAGAGGGTGGAGAATCAATTTTAGAAATGGTTCATCTTTTTCTGCAGATCACAGCAATGAAGGAGGAAATCCTATCCTGGCCTGGATCTCATAGGGAGCAAATGAAGGGAGGGAGAAAAATACTGGGGTGAGGTTTAATACTTGCAGGGGGAATACTTACTGTTTGAGCCTGGGCTAGTACAGGCCTGATGGGCCGAAGAGGCTCTTAAAAAAAAATCTGAGCAAATTCTCAGTGAAATGAACTCTCAGCATATGACAATCCCGCCATCCCGGGAATTAACCTTGTAAATCTAAGTTGCACTCCCTCAGTAGCAAGAATGTCCCTCCTCAAATTAGGGGACCAAAATTGTACACAGTATTCCAGGTGTGGTTTCACTAAGGCCCTATACAATTGCAGAAGGACCTCTTTGCTCCCATATTCAACTCCTCTTGTTATGAAGGCCAACGTGACATTCAACTATCTTCACTGCCTGCTGTACCTGCATGCTTACTTTCATTGACTGATGAACAAGGATCCTCAGATGCCACTGTACTTCCCCTTTTCACAACGTGACACCGTTTAGATAATAATCTGCCCTCCTGTTTTTGCTGCCAAAGTAGATAACCTCACATTTATCCCCATTAAAATGCATCTGCCATGCATCTGCCCACTCACCCACCCTGCTTTCTCATAGTATCTTCACAGTTCACACTTCCACCCAGCATTGTGTCATCTGCACATTTGCTAATTTTACTTTGAATCCCTTCATCTAAATCATTAATGTATATTGTAAATAGCCGCAGTCCCAATACTGAACCTTGCGTTACCTCACTAGCCACTGCCTGCCATTCTAAAAAGGACCCGTTAATCTCTACTCTTTGTTTCCTGTCTGCCAACCATGATCACAGTGAATGGTGGTGCAGGCTCAAAGGGCCAAATAACCTTCTCCTGCACCATTCAGGTAATAGTGATATGACATTGTCTATTGTCTAAAAAATGGAATTCAGAAAATTAAACAATCCATGGTTGCCCAGAGATGGTCTTTAATGTTCTGTTGCTGTCGTAGCATTAGGTCAGTTAAAGAACCTGATGAGACAGTGGCTTTTTTTGAACTGGGAGTGTGGGACGTTACACTTCTGTGTCTCCTATCCGATGGTGACAGTGAGAAAACAGTGAGAAGACCTATCCCATTTCAGCTATTAGTTTAGGAAACTTAACCTGAACAACTTGTTATTCTTAACATTTCTATATTCTGAGACCTTTCCTGCAATAAATCTTTCAGGGGAAGTGTCGCGAATATCCGCAGAAACTAAAACGTAATCTGCGTACCTTTGTAATCAATTCCCCTCGCAGTAGACAATAGCCTTCTTTGTGTTTTTCTAATTACTTGCTCTACCTTGTGCAAGTACGTGACTATCAGGAGGATAAATTCAATCTGGAAATTGTCAGCTTGGGGAAAGATCATCAAATATTTTTAATATATTGTGATATTTGGAGTATATTCAGTTATTGTTTGGAAAATTGATACAGGTATTGTAATTTTCTTTTCCATTTACCTTGTATGGTGCTGATAATTTACATAAGATGTTCACTCCTGTATATCTGTATGAGTGTGGGAAGCCAAATGTTTAAGGACATTTTATAGTGGAGAGTTGTGTGCACAAAATTACATACGTTTTCCAAGTGACTTTCATCACATAAGCAACGAAACTAAGGAATTTCACAAGCTCTTGGTTAGAAGCGACTTTAATTTAGTTTAGAGATACAACATGAATCAGGCGCATCGGACTAGTGATTCTATGGTGACCATCGATCACCCGTTTTAGTTTAGTTGTTCATGGCCATATGAATAGCTTGAATTTGCATGCTATCCAGCCAAGTATTTTGGCGAGTCAGAGATGGTAAGTTGGTTTGAATTGTTTTATTTTAACTAAACAACGAGCCAACAAGAGTCGATAAGACAACCAAATTTACAGTGTGGCTTCCACAAGTGTGGGCGCTAGACTGACAGTTACTGACAGTTAGAGCAAAAAAACTGCCAATAGAACACCCGCGCTCAGTGGCTCCTCCAGTCAATCACGAGGGTTTGATTACCCAGAGCTACCTCTGGGTGTCGCTACTCTATGTTACTCCCTTTTCAAACACTCCCTACATATTAGTGGCAATTTTATGGAGGCCATTTACGGTAACCTAAAAAGCTGCATGTGTTTGGGATGTGGGAGGAAACTGGAACACCAGGAGGAAACCCATACAGTCACTCAAACTCCACAGCACCCAATGTCCGTATCGATCCACGGTCTCTGGTGCTGTGCGGTAGTAGCTCTACTGTCTGCGCCATTGTGCTGTTCATTTTATGTGCAAATTCCATTGATTTCTTTGTTTTGAGTTTTAGTTGCCTTTGAGAATTGAGCAGGATTTGCTTTTGAGTCAGTTTATAGAGACATATCCTGTGAGAATTGCCAATCCAGTGATAGGAGGTGCTACACTGTCGGAGGTGCCAATTCTGGATGAACTAGAGGCCTAATCTGTCGTCTTGCGTTCAGTGGTACTATTTGATGAATACCGGGGATGTTTTGACGCCTAATACTTAAACAGGAACTAACATCACCAGAATATTTTTTCTGGTTATTGGGGGAACTTTGCCATGTCCAAATCAGCTGGTGTGTTTTCCTGTATCCTAGCAGTGACAATAATTCAAAATTATTGGAATGCTGAAAAATGGAAAGTGGAATTGGAAGCTCATGGAAAAAGCAATTTGTTTGTGTCCTTGCATGTGGAAATGGAAACGGGATGAAATACAGATAAGTCCAATATCGGCAAAGGAAATCTATATATATAACTTTGGCCATACTTGTAGAATTAAATAACAGCTGATAGGAGGTGCTGCAAGGCTCAAGTTTGCAATTAGATATCAAGCTGTGTTCTACTTTTGTGCAGTGCAGGATGCCAATCTTTCTTCGCAAGTAGAGCCAGTTTTAGCAGCAATCATAAATAAGCAGCTTAACTGTGGCACAGTTATGGAATATGATGTTAAACCAATTACATTGAGATGCAACTTTAATCTGTGTCTTAACTTTTTAATTTGCTGTTTTTGCACCATTTTGTGAGGCGATGTAATCTGTAAAATTAAGATAATTTGGGATGTTTGTGTATGATTTGATACAGGTAGTTCTGCTGTCATGGTTATTTCAATTGTGTGAATTGGATGTAATGTGGATTTTGTGAACATTATTTATATTAAGTGGACCTAATTGACAACATGATTTAATTGATCTACCTTGTGTTTGAATACCTCGTCATCTAACCTCCACAATCATCCAGGATGAGAGAGAAATTCTTGCACACCTCTGTTTTTAAATGGCAGCCCTTTGTCTTGTGATCCATATGTTAAACCTTTTAGTTGCCTCAGTTTTATTTACATTATTGCACTAGCGTGCTCAGGATAGTTCCTACTTTAAACATTTTGTCTTGTAATAGGCTGGGTTTCCATTGGGTCGAGAAATAATACCCTAAAACTATGTATTCATATTATGTGTTCATTGAAAGCTACGTTCATCAAGGTGAAACCATGTACATGTTCAATGACCAAAAGTCAACTGAAATTTGACCCTGCTTCCAAAACATTTGAGGTCCGAAGTTCCACGTATCCACTGTTGCAGAAATATTTTGTGCATTGCATTGCATCATGATTTGTCCATTATTGCAACTCCCCATTATTGAGCATTTTACTTCGGAGTCACGTGAGTGACTACGTGAATAGAAGCCCGTACAGCCGTTGGTGGCGTCATGACGTCAGACGCTGGTGCAGTCGGGCGGGGGGAGCAGCAGCGCTCCTCCGAGCGGTAAGTTTAAACCGCGGGTTACATGGAAAGCTGGAGAATTCAGCGGGTGCAGCGGCATCTAAGGAGCGAAGGAGTATGGGCGACGTTCGGGTCGAGACCCTTCTTCAGACTTCACCCTCCATTCTCCAGCATCTGCAGTTTTCGTTAACAAGTTTGAAACGAGGTAAGGTTTGTTGAAATACTTTACCACAGGTCTTTTTCTGCGACGGTTGGGAGTTTTTGTAGATATGTTGCAGAAAGGGAAGAAGGTGTCGGCGAGGCGCTCCGGGGGTAGAAAGGAAAGTGGCAGGAGAGTGTTGAGGATGGAGGCCCATCTGGTACACCTGGTCCGGTGCTGGCTACACAGCCAGTGGTTGCGGAGCCACTGCCGGGGGGCAGTGGAGGCTTGTCAGTAGGGGGCCGCTGGCAAGTCTCTGTGGCCCGTAAATGAGTCGGGCCTGGAGGTTATACCCTCCATAGGAGAGTCCGTTTGCTCACGGCTCTCCCACGTCGAGATTCTATTTCAAAAGAATGCTCGACAGGGACCAGCTCCGTGGGGAGGAGTGGTGCCCAAGCCAGGCTGATGGAGAGCTTGTGCTAGCAGCACCTGTTTCAGGGCTGCAGAACTATTCTGCCTGTGAGGAGGATGTTCCAGCTCCGTGAGGAGGAGTGATGCCCAAGCCAGGCTGATGGAGAGCTTGTGCTAGCAGCACCTGTTTCAGGGCTGCAGAACTATCCTGCCTGTGAGGAGGATGTTCCAGCTCCGTGAGGAGGAGTGATGCCCAAGCCAGGCTGATGGAGAGCTTGTGCTAGCAGCACCTGTTTCAGGGCTGCAGAACTATCCTGCCTGTGAGGAGGATGTTCTATCAGGGCAGTTTGCTGGGGGGAGAGCAGTTAAAGGTGTTCGGTGGGAGGTAATTCCGAACATTGCTGGGAAGTTTGCTGAGTGTAGAGAGGCAGGAAAGGCGATTGATGTAGAATTGGCTGAAGCCATTCAGTATATGCTCTCCCACCAGTTACAGGAGCTAGCTATGGATGAAGTAGCAAAAAACTATAAAGCTCCTGTTAATTGAGATCTCCTGAAGGTACCGGTGGTTAGTCACCAAATTTGGTCATAGATGGGTTTACCTGCTAGGGCCCAGGAGATGAAGTTTTAAAAAGTGCTTAAACTGTTGTCAGCAGGTATTACAGCTGTGGTGAAAGTTATTGATACAAATGATATGGTTGAAGCACAGCAGGATGAACTGGAACTCCTTTGTAATGCATTTTGAAACCAGTGTACCACCACGAAATCTGTTGTTTGGTGGTAATTTTGCAAAAAGGGTCAAAGACTGTTATGAGGTTGTTATAACCATGGCTCTCATTAAGCCAGCTGGAAGCAAGGCAAAAAAGGTTCTCTACAAGAAGTCGAGGACAACAAGGCCGCAAGGAAAGATGCTGGTAAGGAATATACCATTGACAGACAATGAATTAACTGATGTTCCTGTTCAAATTGGGGAAGGTAAAAATTGTTTCTCAAACAATGGCAGCAGTTGACATCAGATTTGTTCATACTTAGTGTATTGAAGGGGTGAAAAATTGGATTTTACTATAAGGACAGTCTACCTAGTCAACATTTTCCTAGTAGTAAACTTATTTTCAGATGAGGGAAAATGTGCTTATTCAAGCAGAGATTCAGTCGTTACATGAGAAGGGGTAATTGAGCTTTCTGTCTATCAAAGTCAACAATTTCTGTCAAGTATATTTCCCAGATCTAAAAAGACTGGGGGATGTAGAATTATTCTGGATTTATCGAATTTGACCCAAATTTGTTTGTTATAGGCATTTCAAAATGGAGAACTTTACCACGGGCAAACATCTAGTGTCCAAAGGGTATTATATGGCAACCATTGATTTAAAGAATGCATATTACGCAGTGTCTATTCATGGTGATGATAGAAGATATTTGAAATTTATTTGGATGACTGAGCTGTGGCAATTCAGGACATTGCCGAATGGATTAACTTCAGCTCCTAGATTATTTACTAAATTGGTAAACCTGTGTTAGCATTGCTTAGAGCTCAGGGGCATGTGGGTAATGGCCTATTTAGATGATTTCTGATTGTTGGAAAGACTCATGCTGAAACTCAATCATCAGTTTCAGTTGTTAAAATCATTTTTGAACAAATGGGATTTGTTATTCACCCAGGTAAATCTAAATTATCACCAGTCCAAATTATTGATTATCTGGGATTTACCATTAATTCCAATCACATGTTGGTAATTTTGCCTAGGGATAAATTGAATCAGTTAATTGAGGACTGTGTTAATCTCATTGGAGAACAACGGCCTTTGATTAGACAAGTAGCCAGTTTTATTGGGAAGTTGTTGCAGCCTTTCCAGCTGTGCAGTATTGTCCTCTGCATTATCAACAATTACAACCATCAAAGGAACAGGCACTGAGAATACAAAGGGGCTATTTTTGATAGGCCTATGCAGTTGTCAGCTGGGGCGATTGCTGACATACAATGGTGGATAGTACATGTTTCAAAAAATTTAAGGAAGGTTTCGTGGAATCACCGTCACTGATATTACAGACTGATGTGAGTGCACTGGGTTGGGGTGCAACAGATATGTCTTCTAGTTGTGGAGGCAGATGGAATGTGGATGAGACATCGCTTTCTCAATTAAGAGGGATTGATTATTTAGAGTTGTTGGGCACCTGGTATGGGCTCAAAGCTTATTGTTCTACAAGGAGGGATCCACATGTGCAGCTCAGATTCACAACACCACAGCAGTGGCATATGTAAACCACATGGGTGGAGTTAAGTCACAGTCTTGTGATAGACTGCCTAACCAGATTTGGGAGCTGGTGTATTGACCAAAATATCTGGCTTTCAGCACTTTATTTGCCAGGAAGAGGTCACGTCAGTTAATGACAACATTGAATGGATGTTAAATCAGGATGTGTTTAACCAAATGATTGATCAGTATGCATTGCCAGATATTGACTTGTTTGCATCTCGATTAAATCATCAGTTACCTAGATATGTTTCATGGTAAACCAGATACTGGGGGCAGTAGCAGTGGGATGCATTTTCGCTGCATTGGGGAGTAATGTTTGTGTATGTATTTCCTTCATTCTGTCTCATCAGCAGATGTTTGCAAAAGATCAAGGAGGACTCCGCTTCAGGGGTATTGGTAGTGCCAGATTGGCCTACACGAGCATGGTTTCCCGTTGTATTACAAATGGCTAGGGAGCCTTACATGCTTATGCCCAAGAATAAAAATCTACTGGTAAATCCAGTCACTGGGGATCAACATCCTTTATAGGATCGTATTGATCTGTTAATTTGCAGATTTTAAGGAGGCCATACCTGAGGAGAGGACTGTCTCATCGGACGGTGGATGTTCACGTCGGCCTGCAGGGATAGTACACAGCAGCAATATATCACCTATATAAGGAAGTGGGAGCAATTCTGCCTACAGCAGGATATTGTATATCACACGGCAGGGATCACGGATGTATTGGAGTTTGTCAACTCTTTATTTTGACCAAAAAAATTAAGTTACAGTGCAATTAATTCAGCCAGAAGTGCTCTGTCTTCTTATTTACCTATGAATGCAGAATTGCATACAGTAGGGACACATCCGTTAGTTCACGATTCATGAAGGGAGTTTTTCAATTCTAATCCTCCTAAACTCAGGTATGCCGGTATTTGCAATGTGAGTGAGGTCTTTATGCTTCTTCGCCAGTGTGCTCCGGTTACAAGCCTATCTATAGCCAAATTAACTATGAAGGTGGTCATGCTTCTGGTATTGGTTTCAGCCCAACGTGTACAAACATTGCAAAAGCTACGGCTAGATAGAATGCATGTGTCGGCTGATGCCATTATATTTTATGTCTATGATTTGCTTAAACATAATAAAAGAGGCATGACAGGATGTAAGATGGTGTTTTCAGCATACCCCGCAGATGATCGCTTCTGTATAGTCTCACATTTATCTCTTTATATTGAGATTACTAAACCTCTGAGAGGAACAGAGTTGGCTTTGTTTATTAGTCACAAAAAACCACACAGTAAGGTGTCGGTGCAAACGATTTCAAGGTCCAGTGAGCTAACTTTTCAGAGGTTTTGTCACAAGCCGATTTCAAGGCTCGGGGTGTTTGGTGATTCTGGTGTCAGTACTGTTACATTTTTCTCCTGAGTTAGAGGGGTTTGTTAAGATTTGTTTGTAAATAAACTGTTATTTCATTTAACAAATGTATTACTGATGCATGATTGATTGTTAACGACTTTTGAGTCAATCCAGGCAGTGTGACGTCGGATTTGAGTCTGCGGCGTGAATTCACAGTGCTTTGAAGTCTTCACGTAGTCACTCACGTGACTCCGAAGTAAAATAGTAAGATTAAACGAGAACTTACCAGTTTGAAGTTTGATCTTTATTTTATGAGGAGTCGAGTTGAGGGACTACGTGCCCTCCGCTCCCACCCTCATAGAACTCATCTGGTAGTTCTAGTTTTATCATCTTACCATTATACTTCGGTCATTGTTAGCTGTGAATTCATTCCGCTGCTTTGAAGATTGACGCACCAACGGCTGTACGGGCTTCTATTCACGTAGTCCCTCAACTCGACTCCTCATAAAATAAAGATCAAACTTCAAACTGGTAAGTTCTCGTTTAATCTTAGATCTCTATTCTCCACTACACTCCCCAGAGCGTAGTGGAGAATAGTGGAGAATACACCATTCACTGTGTAGGTCCTGCCCATGATAGACGTCCCAAAATGTAACACATCACATTTATCTATATTTGCCAGACAACTATATCAGGGACCTCCAAACTTTTCAGCATGAGGGCCACATTATATATTTAGCACATCTTTGCCATAAATGTTGGCACATTTGTAATGAACTCAAAAAATAACTTAAGTAAAACAATTGGAAGAAATTCAAAACAAAACCTGTAGCCATCAATCAAGGTAAACCAATGAAATCATAAAGTTTTATGTAACCACATTAACGGGAAGGATGGAACTGCTTTTTGTTTTCAAAATTTCATTGAATTGAGGATCCAAATATGAGGAGCCAATTATGAGGATGAACTTCAAATGCTCCTCAGATACATTTGCTCGATATTTAGTCATGACATATGTCATTCTTGAAAATGTTTGTTCACAGAGGTATGTTGTTCCAAAAATGGACACAAATCTACAAGCAAATTGCTTCAAATTTGGAAACTGCTCAGGCTTCAAAAATGTATAAAACTCAATCAGATTTCTTTCTTTATACTTGCTTTTCAGTCTGACATCTGCCTGAAGATCAATAATTTCCATTTGAAACCAACTTGGGGGATTTGCAACATTGCAAACAAATGGATTTTGAAAGAGCCTGATTTCATTTGTTTTGGCATCAAGGACAGAAAATCGCTCCTGAAAACTGTGTTCATTCCTAAAATTACTTCATTTGCAAATGAGGAAGAGAATTCTTCTTCACGTTCTTCATGAAATTCTTCACAACATGGGAAATTAAACAAATTATAAACTTTCACCTGGCATTCAAGTAGAATCAATTGTGCTCTGAATGCCTTGACATGAGCAAAAAAGTCACAAATCAATTTTTTTTCGCCTAGAAGCTTCAAATTCAATTGATTCATATGGCTTGTCACATCTGCAAACTATGCCAATTTCCAAAGCCACTCAGCAGCTGATAAAACCGGTTGAGGATAATTTTCCTCTCTGAGAAATGAATCAATATCCTTTCATAAAGAACCGCAATAAAACCTTTCCACAATTAAACCATCAAACTGCTGTATAATATGGCAAGTCAACACTCAGAATCAATTTCTCTCAGAAAATCACGAAACTGGCGAGGATTTAGCCCATGAGATCTAATTAAATTCTCCACAGAAGCAACAAGTTTCAAGACACAAGGCATATCAACATACTTTCCACAGAATGCTAATAAAGTTTGCTGCTTAAATACAGACAATAACACAATGGGTTGAGGTAAACCAAACAAGCTGTACTTCAGTTCGTCTTGATGGGAGTGGCAGCGATTACTTCATCGTGTATTCAAGAATACTTGCAGTCCCCCTCGAGCTGCCACTCAAATTAACAAAGACTCACAGGGTCTTATATACTGTTAAAGTCACCTAGCGGCATAGCAAAAGCATTAGTCATGATGTCCTAATATGGAGCTGTTTTACTGTGCTAGCTCGTACCACAGGAGCCGTTGGAAGTGAAGGAGGGGGAGGAGCGACACCCGACCGGTAAGGTTAAAAATCGAGCGCGGGGCTTGTTTTTCCAGAGGCCCACAGGAGCCGTTGGAAGTGAAGGAGGGGGAGGAGCGACACCCGACCGGTAAGGTTAAAAATCGAGCGCGGGGGCTTGTTTTTCCAGAGGCCCACAGGAGCCGTTGGAAGTGAAGGAGGGGGAGGAGCGACACCCGACCGGTAAGGTTAAAAATCGAGCGCGGGGCTTGTTTTTCCAGAGGCCCACAGGAGCCGTTGGAAGTGAAGGAGGGGGAGGAGCGACACCCGACCGGTAAGGTTAAAAATCGAGCGCGGGGCTTGTTTTTCCAGAGGCCCACAGGAGCCGTTGGAAGTGAAGGAGGGGGAGGAGCGACACCCGACCGGTAAGGTTAAAAATCGAGCGCGGGGCTTGTTTTTCCAGAGGCCCACAGGAGCCGTTGGAAGTGAAGGAGGGGGAGGAGCGACACCCGACCGGTAAGGTTAAAAATCGAGCGCGGGGCTTGTTTTTCCAGAGGCTTACCAAAATCCATAACGTTCCATTTGGAGAAGTGGGTTTTTTTTTTGTTTTTTTTTTAGGAAGCCGCTGATTGGTGGAAGAGGACCCGAGGAAGCAGCTGATTGGGTGCAACCCCGGGTTTACTATTTTACATTTCTGCCTTCTGGGAGTTAGGGATTCTGGGAGTTAGGGATTCAGTATTTAGTAGTAAAGTTTAAAGGATAAGTTTTTGTGTTTTTGTGTTTTTTTTTTAAATATTTAATACAGAGTAATTAGGGAGTAAGGTATGGCAGTAGAGATTGGCCCCGTGGTTTGTTCAGCCTGCAACATGTGGGAGATCAGGGAGATGGTCGGTGTCCCTGGTGACTACGTTTGCAGGAAGTGTGTCCAGCTGCAGCTCCTGGCAGACCGCATTGAACGATTGGAACTGCGGCTGGATTCATACTGGAGCATCCACGATGCGGAGAAAGTCGTGGATAGCACGTACAGTGAGTTGGTCACACCGCAGGCAAAAGGTAGGAGGGCAAGAAGGGAACGGGGTGGCCAATAGCCAGCAAAGCAGTAGGCAGGTAGTGCAGGAGTCCCCTGCGGTCATCTCCCTCCTAAACAGGTATACCATTTTGGATACTGTTGAGGGAGATGGCTCATCAGGGGAATGCAGCAGCAGCCAGGTTCATGGCACCATGGGTGGCTCTGCAGCACATGAGGGGGAAAAAAGAGGGGAAGGGCAATAGTAATAGGGGATTCAATTGTCAGGGGAATAGATAGGCGTTTCTGCGGCCGCAAACGAGACTCCAGGATGGTATGTTGCCTCCCTGGTGCAAAGGTCAGGGATGTCACTGAACGGCTGCAGAACATTCTGGAGGGGGAGGGTGAACAGCCAGTTGTCGTGGTGCATGTTGGCACCAACGATATAGGAAAAAAAAAGGGATGAGGTCCTACAAGGTGAATTTAGGGAGCTAGGAGATAAACTTAAAAGTAGGACCTCAAAGGTAGTAATCTCCGGATTACTACCAGTACCACGGGCCAGTCAGAGTAGAAATAGGAGGATAATGCAAATGAATACGTGGCTTGAAAAGTGGTGCAAGGGGGAGGGATTCAAATTTTTAGGGCACTGGGACCAGTTCTGGGGGAGGTGGGACCGGTACAAACAGGACGGTTTGCACCTGGAATGGAATGGAACCAATGTTCTTGGGGGAGTGTTTGCTAGTGCTGTCGGGGAGGATTTAAACTAATGTGGCAGGGGGATGGGTACAAGAGCAGAGAGGCAGGAGGGTGTAAAATGACGGTAGAAGCATTAGGTAGCAAGGTGAAAGGTAAAAGTGGTAGGCAGACAAAACCAGGGCAAAAATCAAAAAGGGCCACTTTTCAGCAAAATTGTATAAGGGGTAAATGCGTTGTAAAGACAAGCCTGAAGGCTTTGTGTCTCAATGCAAGGAGTATTCGTAATAAGGTGGACGAGTTGAACGTGCAGATAGATATTAATGATTATGATATAGTTGGGATCACGGAGACATGGCTCCAGGGTGACGTAGGCTGGGAGCTGAACATCCAGGGATATTCAATATTCAGGAGGGATAGAGAGAAAGGAAAAGGAGGTGGGGTAGCGTTGCTGGTTAGAGAGGAGATTAAAGCAATGGAAAGGAAGGACATTAGCTTGGAGGATGTGGAATCGGTATGGGTAGAGCTACAAAACACTAAGGGGCAGTAATGAGGAAGGGGTAATTAGCCGTCTTGTTGTACGTGCCCCCTTGGGCAAGAGTGACCATAATATGGTTGAGTTCTTCATTAGGATGGAGAGTGACATTGTTAATTCAGAAACAATGGTTCTGAACTTAAAGAAAGGTAACTTTGAGGGTATGAGACGTGAATTGGCCAAGATTGACTGGCAATTAATTCTAAAAGGGTTGACGGTGGATATACAATGGAAGACATTTAAAGACTGCATGGATGAACTACAAAAATTGTTCATCCCAGTTTGGCAAAAGAATAAATCGGGGAAGGTAGTGCATCCGTGGATAACAAGGGAAATCAGGGATAGTATCAAAGCAAAGGATGATGCGTACAAAGTAGCCAGAAAAAGCAGCATACCAGAGGACTGGGAGAAATTCAGAGACCAGCAGAGGAGGACAAAGGGCTTAATTAGGAAAGGACAAATAGATTATGAAAGAAAACTGGCAGGGAACATAAAAAACTGACTGCAAAAGTTTTTATAGATATGTGAAGAGAAAGAGGTTAGTTAAAACAAATGTAGGTCCCTTGCAGTCAGAAACAGGTGAGTTGATCATGGGGAACAAGGATATGGCGGACCAATTGAATAACTACTTTGGTTCCGTCTTCACTAAGGAAGACATAAATAATCTGCCTGAAATAGCAGGGGACTGTGGGTCAAAGGAGGAATTGAGTGAAATCCAGGTCAGTCGGGAAGTGGTGTTGGGTAAATTGAATAGATTAAAGGCCGATAAATCCCCAGGGCCAGATAGGCTGCATCCCAGAGTACTTAAGGAAGTAGCTCAGGAAATAGTGGATGCATTAGTGATAATCTTTCAAAACTCTTTAGATTCTGGAGTAGTTCCTGAGGATTGGCGGGTAGCAAATGTAACCCCTCTTTTTAAGAAGGGAGGGAGAGAGAAAACGGGGAATTACAGACCAGTTAGTCTAACATCGGTAGTGGGGGAAACTGCTAGAGTCAGTTATTAAAGATGGGATAGCAGCACATTTTGGAAAGTGGTGAAATCATTGGACAAAGTCAGCATGGATTTACAAAAGGTAAATCATGTCTGACGAATCTTGTGGAATTTTTCGAGGATGTAACTAGTAGCGTGGATAAGGGAGAACCAGTGGATGTGGTTTATCTGGACTTCCAGAAGGCTTTCGACAAGGTCCCACATAAGAGATTAGTATACAAACTTAAAGCATACGGTATTAGGGGTTCAGTATTGGTGTGGATAGAGAACTGGCTGGCAAACAGGAAGCAAAGAGTAGGAGTAAACGGGTCCTTTTCACAATGGCAGGCAGTAACTAGTGGGGTACCGCAGGGCTCAGTGCTGGGACCCCAGCTATTTACAATATATATTAATGATCTGGATGAGGGAATTGAAGGCAATATCTCCAAGTTTGCGGATGACACTAAGCTGGGGGGCAGTGTTCGCTGTGAGGAGGATGCTAGGAGACTGCAAGGTGACTTGGATAGGCTGGGTGAGTGGGCAAATGTTTGGCAGATGCAGTATAATGTGGATAAATGTGAGGTTATCCACTTTGGTGGCAAAAACAGGAAAGCAGACTATTATTTAAATGGTGGCCGATTAGGAAAAGGGGAGATGCAGCGAGACCTGGGTGTCATGGTACACCAGTCATTGAAAGTAGGCATGCAGGTGCAGCAGGCAGTGAAAAAAGCGAATGGTATGTTAGCTTTCATAGCAAAAGGATTTGAGTACAGGAGCAGGGAGGTTCTACTTCAGTTGTACAGGGTCTTGGTGAGACCACACCTGGAGTATTGCGTGCAGTTTTGGTCTCCAAATCTGAGGAAGGACATTATTGCCATAGAGGGAGTGCAGAGAAGGTTCACCAGACTGATTCCTGGGATGTCAGGACTGTCTTATGAAGAAAGACTGGATAGACTCGGTTTATACTCTCTGGAATTTAGGAGATTAAGAGGGGATCTTATAGAAACTTACAAAATTCTTAAGGGGTTGGACAGGCTAGATGCAGGAAGATTGTTCCCGATGTTGGGGAAGTCCAGGACAAGGGGTCACAGCTTAAGGATAAGGGGGAAATCCTTTAAGACCGAGATGAGAAAGACTTTTTTCACACAGAGAGTGGTGAGTCTCTGGAACTCTCTGCCACAGAGGGTAGTTGAGGCCAGTTCATTGGCTATATTTAAGAGTGAGTTGGATGTGGCCCTTGTGGCTAAGGGGATCAGAGGGTATGGAGAGAAGGCAGGTACGGGATACTGAGTTGGATGATCAGCCATGATCATATTGAATGGCGGTGCATGCTCGAAGGGCTGAATGGCCTACTCCTGCACCTAATTTCTATGTTTCTATGTTTCTATTAGCTCATACCAGTCCCTCTTATGAGCCCCGAGTACTTTTCCATTAGTGACACTTGACCCTCTCTCTCTCTCTGCCGTTGCTACTCCCCCATCTTAGACATGGGCCATTTCATAAAATCTTCAAAGTGTAAGCTACATTCCACACATTCCACATTCCCCTCCCTCCTTTCCATCATGCATAAGGGAGCATATATAAAAGCATCAGGTACACAAACTTGTCTGAGAGGGGTGAGCCAAAGTCCTGTGGTGGAATCAATGGCGCATCCCTCTTGTTTCCACATTTGTTTCTCATGTGCAGAGGTGTCCCTCTATAATTCCTGAACCTCCCTCATGTCAGCAAAACCATTCTGTCTACTAGAATCTTTGGTTTTGTGGGGACCAATGTGCAGAATTTGCAAGCTGCCATGTGGGCCGTACTGTCAGCTAGGGCAATCCCCAGAGAGATTGCTTTGGTGTGGCTACTCGAATGGACACTGCACTTATTAATGGCCATGTGGACTGGGAGGGCTGAGGATTGCAGTGTGGCAGTATGTGCAGTCTGAAGAAGGGTCTCAATCCGAAACGTCACCAATAACATCTCTCTAGAGATGCTGCCTCACTCATTGAGTTTCTACAGCTTTTTGTGTCTACCAGCTGGCGGGGGTTTGAAGTCTGATTGACCAACGGCCGCCAGCACGTGGCAGCACTGGAAGTGCTGTGATCTCTGCACCTGTGGAGGTGGCGGTGGGTGAGCGGTGTTCCAGTGTGCCCGTCAGTCTGTCAGTCCGGGCCCGGGCTATTGCCGACCGTGCACGTTTACTTTGCCGTAGGGGCGGCTGAGGAGTGAAGGGACTTCTACTGCTGTGTCATCTGTGAGAGCAGCGGGTGGTCAGTCAGTCACTCCCTCCCACAATCTGGCCTCAACTGAATGCTTCAACTTCCTTCTGAGCATGTTGCAAACTGATAGGATCAATACAGGAACTTTCAACTTTAAATAAAAACGTATTTTTATTATTTCACTAGACTAAGTGGGACCCGTTGCGTCCCATGTTCACAGAGGAGGGCTGGCCCCCAACGCAATATTCCTCCAATTCCGATATTGGTGGCCAGTGGGGGAGGGGGGAGTTGGCTTGATGGGCATTGGTATGGGTGCTGTGGGCTGAAGGGACTGGTTTCCAAAGGGCTAGTATGGACATTGTGGGCCAAAGGATTGTTGGGGTGGCAGCTCAGTCACTCAAGCCTGATGTGCTGGCAGCTCACTCATTGCTGGTGGGCTGGCAGTTCACTCACGGCTATTCCTTGAAATTCCATTTCAAGCAGGGTGCAAGGCCACCAAATTCAACTGCAGTTTTGTACCACTTGAAACAGGGTGCAAGCCCACCAAATTCAAGTGCAGTTTAGTACAACTTCAAGCAGGGTGCAAGGCCACCAAATTCAACTGCAGTTTCCTGCCACTTCAAGCAGTGTGCAAGTCCACCACAGTCAAATGCAGCTTCATACAATTTCACGCACAGTGAAACTACCATAAAACCACACAAAACACCACATAATCACCACATAAACACCACACTCACAGTTCAATAGACAGTGTGATCAGTTGATTCACAACTCAGAGTCGTGACCTCTGCCTCTCCCTCCCAATCTTGCAGAGACAGAGCCACACCCACACTTCCAGGTTTTATAATCCCTCCCCCCTCCCACCGGAGGGGGCGTGGTCTTCATGGCGTGATCGACAGGAGAGAGATTCTCAATGTTTTTAAAACACTAATAACACTTTTATTTTTAATTTCATCAGGTGCAGAATCCGCTGCAATTGATGAGTGGAGGGGGACTAAGATGGCAAAAAACTCACTGCCGTAAGTGGTAGCGTTTTATCTAAAATCTATATACAGTGCAAACAGGAAGTTGTCAAGTTTAGACTTTTAATCATTTGCCATTCCAAACCAACCACCACCAACCATTTGCTGTTCTTTATTTCAAACCAACCACCACCAACCATTTGCTGTGCTTTATTTCAAACCAACCACCACCAACCATTTGATGTGCTTTGTTTCAAATCAACCACATTTTCATTTTCAAACCACATTAAGGACACTCAAGGTCAGTAAAACCACACTCACAGTTTAGTAGACATTTGTTCAGTGCGATTCACAGCTTAGACTGAGAGACATGACCCTCTCGCTCCCCCATCTTGCAGGGACTGACTGAGGCAATCAACACTTCCGGGTTTTATAGTCCCACCGGAGAGAGAATCTCAACATTTTTTAAACACAAATAACATTTTTATTTTTCATTGATGGGAAAAATTCTCTTGTCCTGCAGTTCAGAAAATTCAAGTGGAATCAGTTTGCAATGGAGCTAAGAAACAGCAAGATCAGAAAACAATGACAGGAATCGAACTGCTAATGGTTGTATGGTGTCAGGAAATTAGAAGGGCATCTAACGGGTAATATAGTAATCATATGGGACTAAAATCAACATGTAGACTGGGCTAACAAATTGAGTTGTAGTATGCAGAAACCTTTTACCATTTATGGAAATACCTTGGATTAAGGGAGGACAAAGTATTTTTTTTGATAATGCAAAGTTATGTATGAAAGTAAAAGGAAAGAAGGAAGCTGCAAATGGATATGGATAGTTTATGGGAAAAGAGCGACACAGGAGAAAGAGGAGGGAGGGTATATAGCATTTGGAGAATTCCATGTTTGTAGCATTGGGTTGGAAGATTGTTAGAGTATTGGTAACAGAGTCATAGAGTTATTTAGGATGGAAATGGGCCCTTCAGCTCAACTCATCCATACCGACCAAGGTGTCATCTAAATTACCCCCATTTGCCCACATCTGGTCCATATATTTCTAAACGGTCCACGTCTAAACGTTTCCTATCCAAATGTCCTTTACTTGAAGTTCTTCTTCTTCTTGCGTATGATGTGCACAGCCTAAAGTTGTATACAACTTGTTCTATTTGATCTTATTTGATTGTGCACGCCGGGTTGGTTGCATTCGTCAAAACAGAGAGGCCACATGAAGGTTGCAATCTTCCACCCCTAAAAGATGTTATTGTACTTGCAATCCAGCATGTATAAAATTACTTTGAAAGAACATGTTTTGTGTGCATAATGCAGCCTGTTACGTCATTCTATTTCTGCTACGTGATAGCTAAGTGACTTGTGCTGGCCTTTGGTCATTATGTTTTGCAAAAAATAGACCTTTGAGAATCCTCCCCAACTTTAGTTCAACAGCTAATCTTAAAAAAAAATGGTAACAGCCTATTTATTTCAATATATGCCTCAAGCACACATTTAGTGTAGTCTTTATGTCCAAACGTTCTTGTGCGTTTATAATTTTACTTCGTAGTCACATGAGTGACTACGTGAAGAAGGCCATCCCCACGCATGCGCGTCATTACGTTCTGGAACATTGCGCAACGACCGACTGGCAGGCGCATCGCTCCTTCCAGCGGGTAAGTTTAAAAGGTCCAGTTAAGTGTTTTTTCAAACAGCTTTGCTGGAATCGGTGCTCCAGGTTTGGAGTACATTTGTTGGACGAAAATTTTGTGTTGTGTTTTCCACAAATATGTCGAAGGTGAAGAGGCGAGCCGCGACCAAAATGTCTGCAGAAGACCACGGGCCTACGGGCAGCGTGCGACTGCTGAATTCACCTAAAGAGCTGCTGGCAGAGCAGCCAGCAGCCACAGACATGGTGCGGGAAGGCACCTTGGCTACCCCACGGGGAGAAAAGCCACTGGGAAGTAGGTAAGGGCCCTGGACTCTGAGGAGTCGGGCCAGGAGGAGGTGGACGAGTTCCCTACTCAGGGCAGTGTTGCCGGCAGGCTGGCCCAGCTGGAGGGCCTTGTGGAGAGGTTACTCCAGCATGATACGGTCCAGAGGAAGGAGCTATGGGAGACCGGGGTGTTTATTATACCGGAGGCAGCAGCGCCTGTCAGGGCTGCTTGATATCTCCCTGTCTGATGAAGCGTACAAGGTCAGAGCTATGCTGACCCAGAGTATGGAGGCACAGTTCGGCTAGAGGGACCATCGGGTGATTGGCCATAGCATGCAGATTTGCAGTCCCAGCCCTCACCGGCGAGCCATTGGACACAGAGCTAGCCGAGAATATTAATTATATGGCTTCGCATCCTCTGCAAGAACAGACGATGGAGGAGACCACTGCAAGGTACACAACTCCACAGAACTGTGCCTAACTGAGTGTCCCCATAGTAAACCAAGCTATATGGGGGCACATTGAAGGGGGCGTCAGAGCCCAGGAGTTTAAATTACAGAAGGTACTCCAGCTACTTGCCTCGGGCATCACGGCCTTTGCAAGGTCAGTGGAGGGGGCGCCTCTCTCAGTGACTCAGGAGGACGCGTTGGCATTAATGTGCAATGCACATTTTGAAATTAATTGTATCCGTAAAAATGCCATCCGTCCTATCATCAATCCCAAATTTGCTGGACTTTGTAAATCGGGGACAGTTCAACCCCAGACCTCCTATTTGGAGAAAACCTGACTAAACAGGTGAAAGATTTGGACGAAGAGTCTAAGACTGTGGGGCTCATGAAGGTGCCTCCAAAGGGGTCATTTTTTCACAGATTGTATCCCAATCCTCAGGGGCCTGCAAAACAGTTCACTGGGTATGGTGGACGTAGTGTGGAGCAAACTACACAGAGGCCTTTTTTAGTGCAGAGCCCGAGCCAGGCCATGTTCAAGATGCGGCTCCCTCCAGCAGTCCTACCCCCCAGACCTCAGGTGGCAGAAGCAGTGACGTTACCGCCGGTAAATCCTAAAGTGGGTGCGACTGCAATGGATACATTACAAGTTGGAGGGAGATTGTAATTTTTTCTACATGAATGGCAGTGGATAACATCTAACCCGTTTATACTGCATAGTATTCAAGGTTTTCAAATAGAGTTCATTTCTGATTTGCCTCCACCTACTCAGCACACACCTGGCTGTAAGTTTGTGTTCTCACAACAGGAGTGTGTTAGTGCACAAAAAGAGCTAGTCTTTGTTTTAAAAAAGGTGTAATTGAAAGGGCAAGGCATGAGTCTTATCAATTTGTGTCCAAGATCTTTATGAGGCCAAAAAAGGATGGAGGATGCAGAATTATTTTAGATTTGACAGTGCTTAACACTTTTGTGCAGTATAAACATTTCAAAATGGAAACGTTTGTTACAGCTAAACAACTGCTTTCCAGGGGATGTTATATGGCAAGCATTGACATCAAAGATGCTTACTATTCAGTGGCCATTCATGACATTTTTTGAAATTTAACTGGATGGGTCAGTTCTGGCAGTTTAAAGCTTTGCCTAATGGATTAACTCTGGCTCCCAGACTATTCACAAAATTGCTCAAACCAGTCCTGGGGTTACTCAGAGCACAAAATCATATTGTCATGGCACATTTGGATGACATTTTAGTCATTGGGAGGACTTTTGAATTAGCTGAATCATCTGTGGCAGCTATAAAACTCGTTTTCGAAAAAGATTGGACAACCTGAATAATGAATCCAATGAAAGATTGGATTCATTATTCATCCAGTTAAGTCTAAATTGGTGCCATATAAGATAATTGACTATTTGGGGTTCACCATTAACTCAGAACACATGTCAGTGACTCTGCCTCGGGGCAAACAATTAGACTTAATTGAAGCCTGCAGGAAACTCATTGTTGATAACACCCGTCTATTAGACATGTGGCTTGGGTAATTGGGAAATTAGTGGCAGCATTCCCAGCTGCTCAATTCCGGGCCTTTGCACTACCAAAATTTACAGCAGGTAAAGGAACAGGCACTTAAACTTCAGAGAGGTAATTTCGATAGACCTATGCAGCTATCAGCTGACGCTCTAACTGAGTTACAATGGTGGATAGCCAATATTCAGTGCTGCTCTGGTACTATTATAGTCAATACACCATCAATTATCATGCAGACTGATGCCAGTGCACTAGGTTGGGGTGCTACGGATACTGTCTCAAGGTGCGGTGGCAGATGGGACCTGCAGGAAGCATCCGTGCTTCAATCACTCGGCATTAACTATTTAGGGTTGTTGGGTGCACTCTATGGGTTAAAAGCTTTTTGTACCGACAGACATCATGTGCATGTCCAACATCAGATTGACAATATTACTGCGGTAGTGGACATTAATCACATGGGTGGCAGTAAGTCTGTATCCTGTGATAGGTTGTCCAATCTTCTCTGGCACTGGTATATTGCAAGAAACATCTGGGTTTCAGCTATCTATTTACCAGGGAGGTATAACACAGTGGCAGACACCAGGTCACGAGTGTTCAACGATAACAAAGAATGGATGTTAAATCACGAAGTGTTCAATGATATTGTCCTTCGTTATGGTGTGCCGGACATTGATCTGTTTGCTTCAAGGCTTAATCATCAGTTGCCAATATATGTGTCTTGGGAGCCAGACCCAGGGGCAGTAGTGGTGGATGCATTCTCACTACATTGGGGTGGAAAATTTGTGTATGTATTTCCCCCATTCTGCCTCATTACCCGATGTGTGGCTAAGATCCAGCAAGATTCCGCCACTCGTATTCTGGTAGTGCCAGACTGGCCTCCTCAGCATTGGTTCCCTCTGGTGCTAACTTTGATCACACAGCCTTTTATGGTAGTGCCCAAGAGCAGAAATCTGCTGGTACACCCTGTGACAGGGGATAGCCACCCTCTTCATGAACATATAAATCTGTTGGTTTGCAGATTCTGGGGAGACCGTTCCTGGGGCTCGGGCTTTCAGAGCGTGCCATTGATGTTATCACTGCGGCCTGGAGGAAGAGAATCAGAAACAATATATTTCTCACATTAAAAAATGGGAAATGTACTGTTCCCGCTCTCACATTTCATACCACACAGCTACAATTACTGATGTCCTGGAGTTCTATCATCACACTATCACGACAGTAAACTGAGTTATAGTGCCATTAACAGTGCCCACAGTGCTCTGTCCAATTATTTACAGTTGGGGTCAGCACATCACAAGGTCGGGTCCCACCCTCTAATAACTAAATTTATCAAGGGTGTTTTTAATTCTACTCCACCTAGACCCAGGTACACTCATATTTGGGATGTCAGCGTGGTCCTCACGCTGCTCCGTCAGTGGGCTCCAGTTTCATCTCTGTGCCTACACCATCTGACATTAAAAATAGTTATGCTCATGGCTCTGGCCTCAGCACAACGGGTCCAAACACTACACAACCTTAGACTGGACAGTATGAGTTGGTCCGGCAATAATGTCACCTTTTTCATTAGTGACCTCATCAAACAGAGTGGCCCAGGGATACTAGGGCTCAAGTTGAGTTTCATGGAATATCCCTCAGATCCACGGTTGTGTGTCATATCATCCATAACCCATTACATTAAGGTCACTAGGAGCCTGAGAGGCTTGGAACTCTCCTTTTTGGTCAGTCACACTAAACCTCACAAACAGGTTACGGTGCAGACCATCTCTAGATGGATTAAACAGGTTCTGGCATATGTAGGTGGACAATGACATTTTTAAACCTCATTCCACCAGGGCTGCGTCGACGTCAGCAGCAAGGGACATGGACGTTCCTCTTGGCCAAATTCTAGCGGCTGCGGGATGGTCGAATGAGAGGACGTACCAGAGGTTCTATAATAAGCCTGTCGCCAGATCCGGTGATTTTGCTGACTCTGTTTTAAGTTCTGTTTCACAGTTTCCCCCTGGGTGAGAGGGGTCACTGTTTGTTTTTCTTTTCTGTTATTAAACTGTTACTATTGTTAAAACATGTCATGTTTGAATGCATTAATTTTCTCACTCGTCCTTGTCTATTGATGCAGCTGTGACACGTGGATTTGTTCCTTGGCATGAAATCACAGACCTTCAAAGTCTTCACGTAATCACTCACGTGACTCCAATTTAAAATAGTAAGATTAAACGAGAACCTACCAGTTCGAAGTTTGATCGTTATTTTATGTGGAGTTACAATGAGGGATTAGGTGCCCTCCGCTCCCTTCCCTCGTAATTTAACGATCATCTGGTAGTTCTAGTCATTTATAATCTTACTATGTTAGTTCAGCTGCTGTTATCTGACTTCACACCATTGCATTGAAGATTGACGCGCATGCGTGGGGACGGCCTTCTTCACGTAATCCCTCATCGTAACGCCTCATAAAATAATGATCAAATTTAGAACTGGTAAGTTCTCGTTTAATCTTACTATTTTAGTACGTGTAATAATGTCAGTGCACCATGATGTAGTGATCTGCTCGGATATAAAATTGGGGCTGGAGCTGCCCTGATTTGAAATTATCTCAATTACTTGTGGGTTTGAACCTGACCCTTGGAGGTCTCAGGCATACTGTTCACATGCAGTAATTCTGGACCACAGCGTTTGGATGACATACCAGCCCATCCTGACCCAAGTATTGTATTGGAAGATGGACGCTACATATATGGCCAGGTCCCATGAAATGATGTTTATTTTTCCCAGTGACTAACATTTGGTGTGATTCATTCTGCGAGATGTTGTTATCACAATGTGCTCTTTACAGTTTGCAATCTTTCGCTTTTATTTCACTTCAAGGATTTGGATGTTAACTATATTAAAATCTGTTTAGCAAATCTTGCCTAAAAGCTTCTCCAGATAACCTAAATTATAGCAAGTTTTGGAGATGCACAATAATGATCCTAATTGTTATTTTTATGTTTTTGCCTTTCTCCTCCATACTACGATGGGAGCCATCTTCCAATTAAAAATCTGCACACAGGCTGGTTAAGGGTGACTGGCATATCAGCCAAGACCTGGAAACCAGGACCGAAGGTTAGGATTAAGTGGGATAAAGGATCTATTTCTTTATCCTTTGATATCTAGTCTTCAAAGCTAATGAAGCTATGGAGATACAGAAACAGCATGGAATTCTAAACACAAAGTGGTGGAGTAACTCTGGGTCAGGTACCATCTGCAGAGGGAATAGATAGGTGTCATTTCAGGTTGGAATCCTTCTTCAGTCTGATTGTGGTACTGTGGAGAAGGCTGAAAAAACATGAGAGTTGGACATAGCGATAGATGGATACATGTGAAAGGTGTTTGTTTTCTAGATGGGTGGAGTAAGCAACAAAGGCTAGAGATGAAACCACAAAAGGGGGTCAGATAAGGAGAGAAATTAATATATCTGGAAGGGAAGATTAGGGTGGGGAGATGGGAAAAAAGATGAAAAAATATGGGAGAAATGTGTATGCACCAGGATGCAGGGGTGCAGGAATGGCAGAGAGGTTGAGGGTCTTACTTAAAATTAGAGAATTCAGTGTTCCAACCGTTGGGTGTAAGCTACCCAAGAGGAATATGAGTTGCTGTTCCTCCAGTTTTCATGTGGCCTCACTCTGGCAATGGAGGACGCTAAGAACACAAATGTTCTAATGTCAAGCTTTGTCACTCCACCCTTCTGCCAATCAAACCCCTTCACCTATATCCACCTAACACTTAACAGGCTTTGTCCCATCCTCATCTTTCTTTGCCAGCCTTCACCCCCGACTATCTGTCTGCACTTGACCCATGACCCTCCATATCCTTCCTTTCCATAGATCTGTACAACGTCTTTCTAAAGTAGTGATTGTATCTACTTCTATAGCTTTGTCTTGCAGCTCATGCCCAATTCAAACTACCCTCGGAGTGGAAAAAGCTGCCCACAGGGTCTCTTAATTATCTCCCTTCTCACCGTAAGTCCGTGCTCTCTAGCTTTAGAATCCTCTAGCATGGGGCAAAAGATTGTGAGTGATCACTTTAACTATGCTTCATGATCTTGTCCACCTAAATACCTCTCATGCTCTGTCTGCAAGCCCAGGTAACATTCTAGTGAATCCCTTATGCATCCTTACCAACTTTATGAAATATTTCCTGTAACTGAGCATCCAGAACTGCACACAGTATTCCAAGTGCCGTTGCATGAATGATGTACAGCTGCATCGCGATGTACTCAATAATGAAAACAAGTGTCCCAAATGCTGTCTACAGTAGTTCACCTGACATGCCACCTACAGGGAACCATGCATCGGTACTCCCAGATCTCTCTGTTCCGCAACACTCTCCGGGCCATCACCATTTACTGTGCAAGTCCTGTCCTGGGTATGACATACCAAAACGCACATCTCATACTTTTCTGAGTTAAGTTCAATTTGTTATTTTTTGGCCCATCTTCCCAACTGATATAGATCCTGTTGAAACAAATATCCTTCCTCACTGTCCAATATACCCCCAATGTTTGTGTCATCCGCAAATTTACAAATTATGTAACTACGTCATCCAAATTGTTAATGTAGATAATAAGCAACAATGGACCTGGCACGGATTCCTGCGGACACTCCACAGGTTAAAGGCCTATTTACCCAAGGTAAATCGGGAAAACAACCTTTCGCAACTACCCTTTGACTACTTCCTCCAAGCCAATTTTAAATATTTTTAGCACCTCACATTGGAATCCATGTGCACAAACCTTTCAGACTAGCATACTCTGCATGACTTTCTCAAAAGCCTGCTAAAGTCCATATGGATAATGACCACTGCCTTGCCCTCGTTAACGTAGTTGGTGACTTCAAAAGCAGTTCTGAGATTTGTGAAAACTGATTTCCAGCACAAAACGCCATGCTGACTGTCCTTAATCAGTCCAAGTCCCATCCAAACGCTGGTAGATGTCCATCAGAATCCTCACCAGCATCTATGTATCTGTCTATCCATCTATCTATCTATCTATCCATCTATCTGTTGCTCTACCTATTTATCTACCTATCTACCGGTCTGTCTGTCTGTCTGTCTGTCTGTCTGTCTGTCTGTCTGTCTGTCTGTCTGTCTGTCTGTCTGTCCTCAACTGCAACAGGTTTTTTTATGATTGATGGTATAGTTCACAAGTTATTAAGGTTTTAAAATTTAAAATCCACTCATGCGCAGATTTGTTTCTTCTCCTGTCAGTCAGCGCCACACAGATTGGTCTCCTTTCCTGTCTGGAGGTCGCCACCGGTGAAGGAGTGCTTGCGGAGCCCGACGAGCTGCGGCCACCCGACGTGTTGCTGCGGGCAGTGCGGTACCTGGTGGAGAGCGTGGTGCCGCGGGTCCAGCCCGTGGACTGGGACTGGGCCTGGGCTGGAGCCGAGCCTGGGGCTGGAGCTGGAGTGAGGGCCGAGCCCGGGGTTTGGGATGGGGCTGTGACTGGGGCCGAGAAAGAAGCTGCCTGGCTGGAACCAAGGACGAGCCTGGATCCGGGGTCAGGGACGGGCCCGGAGATGAAGTCGGGGCTTGGACTGTAGCCCAGGCGGCGGCTGAGCTGAGGGCTAGAGTCGGGGCCGAGCCCAGAGTTGGAGCCCAGACCATGGCTGAGCCAGGGCCTGACGTTATGTTGAGCCCTGGCCCCCTGTCCATGACCGATGATGGACCGGCTGCGTGGCGTCTGCCAGGACATGGTGTCACAGCCCGGCTGCCACCATCCCGGAGCAGAAGGAGATGGAGATGAGGTGAGGGTGGAGTGGGAGATGAAGAGGAAGGAATAGGGACAGGGGAGTAGATGTGGAATGGAGGAGGGAGATGGAGTGGGGTGGATGAGGGAAATGGAGAAGAGGTGAGGGTGGAGGAGAAATATGGGTTGGGGTGGGAATTGTGGTGGGAGAGTGGGCAGAGAGGGGAGAGAGTGGAGGAGGGAGATGGGGAGGGAGATGGGGCTAGAGTGTGGGATGGATGAAGGAGGTGGGGAATAGAGTGGAGTGGATGAGGGAGATGGGGAGGGGTGTGGGAGAAGAATGGTGGGGAGTGGATTGGAGGGGGGGATGGGACGGAGGAGTTGATGGAGAAGGGTGAGAGTCTGAGGTGGATGAGGGAGTGGGTGGTGAGGGAGCAAGATGAAGACGGGGTGGGGGTGTTGGGTGGAAGAGGTAGATGAGAGGGGAAGTGATGTGGAGGACGGAGTGTGGTGGAGAAGCGAAAGTGCTAGAGGAGGCAGGTGGGGCGGGAGAGTGCGGTGGTGTGGAAACACAGGGAGAGTGGAAAGTGATTTTTTTTTTAAATTACGAATGTTGGCAATCTAAAATAAAAACTGAAAATGCTCAGCGGGTCAGGCAGCATCTGTGGAGAGGGAGAATGAGAGGGAGGTCTGGCACAAGGGGTAGTGAGAGAGATGGGTGGTGATGGTGGGTAAGGGAGAGAGGACAGGGTGGAGGTAGTGTGTGAAGGGTGGGGATGGAGAGATGAGGGGAGGATGGGTGAGTGGTGGAATATTGAGTTGGGGGAACGGGTGAGTGGTGGAATATTGCATTGGGGGAGCAGTCCCAACAGATCTGCACTTAGTCTGGTGTGCTTTAAAACTGCCAATGCCTCTTTGATATCTAAATTATCAAAACTACTATGCCTCAATTCCTTAATTTCTGTGATCCAGGTAAAAACAGGGGATAAATATTCATTTAATATCTCTCCCATCCACCCCATCTCTTGTCGCTCTTCACAAGTCTGAAGATCAGTCTGAAGAAGGGTCACGACCTGAAACGTCGCCAATTGCTTCTCTCCATAGATGCTACCTCACCCGCTTAGTTTCTCCAGCATTTTGTGTCTACCATCACCAATATTGCCGCACTACATTTGTAGGTGCAGGAGCCGTCACACAGGGGCATCCTTGCAGGGTTAGCTGAGGGAAGGGTGCCATACTCCCCCGCAGCTCGGGACGGGGACGGGGTCACACACACCAACCCCCCCCCCCCCCCCCGCTCACTCATTCACTCACTCACTCACCCACCCACTCACATCTGCAGTGGACCCCAACTGTACTTCATGTAATGCCAGGTGCACACCGTCAACAAACGCTTCCTTGCCTATCTGGACTCTACCAAGGATCACCAGCTTGACCGCCTCCAGATTGGTCCCTCCACCGACACTCCTCGACTCCACCGCCTGCCACAGGCCCGGAGCTCCACCGCTGGACCACGGCGCCGCCCAAAAATACTATAGCGGAGCAAGATGGAACACTCCGCGAGAAAGCTGTAGCAGTTGATGGGTTATCTTCAGCGCCATTTCCGTAACCGGCGTCTGTCATTGCGGCATCCACATCTACAAGCGGAGCGATCTGCTCAAAACTGTGGGTGACCCGACTAGTCTTTCTTCAGGTTCCCCATGAAAAACGAAAGGTGAGAAAAAATGTATTACTTTCTGTCGTGTAGTAAAATTATTATTTAGCCTGCCCGATCTCTCCCGGGATCCCTGTAGAAGGGATTATGATCTTTGATCTAGACTCTGTTGCACTTGTGCAGCTCCCACATCTAAGGGAACAACGACATGCCACGAGGAGCACACCTTAATTTCCTTCCTAATGTATGATGACTGCAACCATATACATATAATGTATAACCATATACAATTCTATTCTTATGATCTCAACAATGTAATATATTATATGACATCAATTTTTATTTTTATATTAATGTCTCTGTTAATAACTCCAGCATCCATTTGCTTTATTAATTGCTCTGTCAACCTGCCCCACCTCCTACAAGGATTTATGCACCGGCTGTACATTTTTGGTTTTGTTCTTGTTGTGAGGCATGCATGCTAGTGTAAGAAGATTTTAATAAGATTTTCTACATTTAAGATAAATGGACACATTAGAGGAAAAATGTGTCTTCAATATACATGTCTCTCCCCACCCCTGAAAACATTTTTTGCATTTAAGTGATATGTCATCCATCCTGCAGGTATGTAGTTATAATTAAATTTGTTCTAATAACATATATTCTTATGTTAATCTTAAAATAAGATGGTTTTTATAAGTTGATCTTATATGATATTTTCTGTAATTTCAGATGTCAACAGTGGGTCCAGAATACTCGTCGACAAGATTTCCTGCACCGAACTATGGAGTACTTGTCAAAGAACTGCCGTCATTGGTTATCTGATATTCGAAACACTGCAACACTGTATATCTTGTACACAAAACAATGTCAACTATATAAATCTTACCATGAATGACTGAAATAAAAGGTGTTATCCTTGTTTATGAATTTCGGTGTTGAATTATTTAAAATTGAGTGGGTTGGTGCCTAATCCATAAATCACCATAAAAAGCCAACATGTGCCTATGTTCCTTCCACAGAGCGTGGGGAATCTGGCCCGGGTCAGCACAGCTGGGCTGCGAGTGCTGGCAGCAGGAGTGTTGAGAAGGAGGGGGTCGGGGATCATGCCAGCAACTCACTCAATAGCTCGGGTGGCTGCGAGCGGCTGCCGGAACTGGACCGCGGAACTGCAGCTAGACCCGGGGCTCGCAGGCGAACCTGGAGCTACAGCTGGTCCCGGAGGTCCCTGGCCCCGATGCAAAAAAGGTTGCCGACCCCTGGACTAAACCAAACCTTTGATCCTGTCCCGCCAGCCTTTGTGTTCGTTGATATTTTATTCACAATATTAGGATTTCAGAGAGGGAGCGAGAAAGAGAGAGGTTGAATGAAAGAAAGAAAGAAAGAAAAAGGTTGCTCAACAAATAATTAACGTTCACAAGAAAGAAGCAAGAGATATATATATGCGTGTTATATATTTATGTACGTATGTCACACGTATATATACAGTATGCATAATATATATACAATGAATATATGTGTTTTTATATATATATATATATAAACTAGAGAAATATATGTGTGTGTATTATATAATTATATGCATCTATATCACATTTATATATGTGTGTATCATATACATATATATATAACGAATATATATGTGTTTATATATATATATATATATATACATAAATATAAATATAATTGCCTTTATGGGTGCATACAAGCAGTTGTGAACAATGGGATTAAATGAATAACAGAGCGCAAGTTTAATACAAAAATCAATTCAAACACAGGACATGAGCCATTTAAAAATTAAAAAAAAACAAAAACACTGCGAGAGGCATAACTGAAGTCGGGTCGGTTTTGCTGAAATAGCAGAAGTTACACTCTGTAGCACACTTAACATCAGTCCATTGGATTTTGCAGGAGTGGTCTATCTTGCTCCGCTCTCGTATCTTTGGCGCCACCAGCCCGACCACCACGAGGAGCAGCAACAACATCCACTGCTTCTCCAACCCTTACCGCCTTCCCGGCCAAACCGAGGCCCGAACCACTGAAACTGCCGACTCTCTCCAACTCCCCGGGGCCACCGATGTTGCTGCCACCGACCCGTATCTCTACTCCAGCCCCCCACGGGCCTCTCTCAGCGACTCCGCCAACCCTCGCCTCTCCACCGGCCACCAGCGGGCCAGAGCCGTCACTTCATCAGAGTTCCAGGCTCAGCACCCGGCCCACAACGTCCACGATGCAGACAGCACGTGGTCTGACTCTGCTGGGTCGTACTGCTCCCCCTCCTACAGGGAACCTCAGTAGTGATGGGTCATCCCCTTCCCCCTCTTTTAACCTGACCACACACCCTCTAGTTAAAATTCCCCGCTGCTTATTTTATGATTTCTTTTTACAGATGTGCCGGAGCGGCGCTCCGGTGAGCTCCGGCAGCACTGCACCCCTGACCTTAACAAATAAAGTCATGTTGATCTTTAAGGGGACCCACCCTTTTATTCTAATATGCCTATAGAAAGTCTTAAGATTTTACTTTATCTTGCCCCCCAGCTTCTGCCTTAAATGTTCTCTTGCAATACAAACTCATGATGGGAACCGCTTGATCCAGATTACTAAATCTGACATATGTCTTCCTTTTCCTGGCCAGAGCCTCAATATCCTTGTAAACTAGCATCCTCTAAACTCACCAGCCTCTCCCTTCACCCCAACTGGAACATGTTGCCCATTTACTCTTGCTGTCTCACTTCTGAAAGCCTCCCACTTGCCAACCATCGCCTTACAGTACCTACAAACAAACTCACCCAAACGACCCATGTTCCCGCCTAATGCCTCCGAAATCATCCTTGCCCCAATGTAGGACCTTAACTCAAGGGCCAATCCTATTCTTCTCAACTTTATAAAAATAGATTTATAGCCACTGGACCCAAAGGCACCCCCCCCCCCCCCCCCACTGACACATATGGCACTTGTTCCATCTCATTCCCGATGAGGAGGTCCGATGTGTTGTGCCTTTCAATTGGACCCTCTAAGGATTGATTCAGGAAGCTTTCTTGGATACATTTGACAGATTCCATGAACTCCAAGCATTTGCACAATGTGAGTACGAGACCAAGTCAACAGAGGGAAATTTGTGATCCCTCACTTATATTATCCTATTATTTTTACACCTATCCGCAATCTCCCTACATTTACTCTAATTCCGCTGACTATTGGGAGGCCTATAATACAGTCCCATCAAAGTAAGGGTCTCAACCCGAAACGTCACCTATTCCTTCGCTCCATAGATGCTGCCTCACCTGCCAGCATTTTTGTCTACGATTTTTTCCAACATCTGCTGTTCTTTCTTAAACATTCCCTTCCTGTTTCTATGTTATATCTATAAAGCCTCCCTGGATGATCCCCGAAGGATATCCTCTCCAAGCACCGTTGTTATGTCATGGAGTCATAGTCATACAGAGTAGAAACAGGCCCTTCGGCCCAACTTACCTACATCAGCTAACATGCCGCAGCTACACTAGTCCCACCTGCCTACGTTTGACCACTATCCCTCTAAACCTGTCCTATCCATGTACCTATCTAATTTTTTACCACAGAAGATGGGAACATGGCGTGCAGCAGCTGCCTGATCTCTCCCATCTCCGAGGTGATCTGCGGCTGTGGCTGAAGTGATGAGCCGGGGGCAATGGCGGCCCTGACTGGGCTGTTATGTCTCCTCGCAGTTTGGCGGGTGGTCCTGACATGGTGGGGGGAAGGGAGTCCAGATTGGCCTCTTGGGTTCCCATTGATCGAGGGGGTGGGAAGTTTACGTCCCAGGGCAGTATCTTTGAGGTTCTTTGTGAAGACCCTCACCCCCTGTCTGTTTAGATGTATTCCGTCATGGAGGTCCCATGTACCGATGGTTGGATGGTGGGCCAATTGGACATTAGCGAGGGCGGCACATCCTCTGCTGATCTCCATGTTGGTATTTTGAATCACATGGGGTGGGGTAGAAATTACGATCCTTGAATCAAGGAATTCCTTGCTGGCCTTTTCTGCAATCCTCTTTATTGCCCAAGCAGTACCATGACGTAAGGTGTGCAAGTCATTCGTGCCCGTATGGATCACAAGGTATTGAGGGCTCCCAATGGTGTCTTTGCTCAGGACCCTCATTGCATGGTCTGTGGTGCTGCATGTTTTAACTAATACCTGGCAACCTGGATACAGCTTCTGGGGGTCCAGAAACTTCCCGTTGGAATCAGTCAGTAGGACTACCTGGGGGTTTTGCTCATCAGACTGGGGGGGGGGGGGGGGGGGGGGGCAGGAGGTTGGGTGAAGCTAGGGTGAGGGTTGCCTGTTGACTGTGTACCTGGGGCAAGCTGTGTAACAGAAGGGATGTCCAATAATGGTGTATTGGTGGGCTGAGTGCAGATCCGAGAGGTTGGAGCAGCCATAGGAAAGTGAGCAGCTGCTGGGCTCTGTGTATTTTCATGTGTCCTTTTTGGAACTTCTGGGTGATTGTCCTGACATTCTGGAGCTGCTTGTCAAATTCTTTTCCCTGCATATTTATATCCTCCTTCATTTTGGCTATTTGGGCATGGAGTGCACAGTTTTCTTGTCTCAGCTCTTGCAGGGTTCCATTCATCTCAGAGGTGGTAGTCTCATTTTTCATGCAGATTTGATTAGCCTGCGCTTGTTTGTGTTCCGTGAATTCGAGTTCTAGCTGGGCCAGATTCTCTCTCAGCTGGCGGCTTGAATTATGAGGTGTAGGAGGGGTAGAGATGGCCAAGGCAGCAATTGTCTCTAGTGGACTGTCATCTTCATAGTTATCCTGGTGGGTATTGGTCCTTATTTCATTTGCCTTCTCTTTTAGCAGGGGAAAGATCTCTTCAAAAGAGTCCACGTTTTCTGAGTTTCCCTGTATCATGATCTTTCCTCTATTATAGTAGGAAATAGTAAGGAGAGGATCATCTTTATCCAGGCTTTGATCTTTGCATACTTTTAGTCTGCCCCCATGTCCAATACCCTCCCTATGGACATGTGGGTAGTTTTTGAGCAGAGTGCCTCTCCATGAATAGATGTATTTAGTGAAGAATATTAGGTTATTCTTCTTCCTACTCCCTCGATGTCGGGCGTAATCAGCGTAAAGGACCTCTGGGTTTTCCTGGAGGATTTTCTCCTTATGTTTTTCTTTTGCTCGTTCACTTTTGCATTTAGGCGGATATGCTATTTCCCAGCTCTTTACTCTGCATGCTATGCTGCTCTGATCTATCTGATCTGTCTGAAGCATATTATTTGTTTATTTGTATATTTATTTATTTATTTGTCTATCCATTTATCTGTTTATTTATTTATTTATTTATCTGTTTCTTTATTTCTTTATTTATTTACTTTTTCCCTTTCCAAGTTTTCGTGTTTCACACTGTCCCACTTTATGTATAGTTTTCAGGGGTTCATCCTAGATACGGCTATTTTAGGTAAGTTTAAGTTTAACTTGGATACGTTTAAGTTTAAGTAGGTTTTGGCCACGCAGACCTTCTTGGGTTCGGGCCTTGAGTTCGGTCGACCAGCCTCGGGCGTTCTCACTCGCCAGATTTCTCGGGCTGTTACTCACGGCCTTCTGGAGCTGTAGCAAACTCAGGGTCTCTCTCGCACAGCACACACCCGACTCTCTTTCTCTCTCACAACGGGGGCTGGGCAGGGCTGGCTTCACATCTGTTGCTCACTGGGAACGGGGACCCACAGTGTGGGGAGTTCACCGACTCAGGGTCTCGGTGCCTCTGGTCCCGGCCTCCAGCGTCTCTCTCTCTCTCTCTCCCTCGTGTCCAGACCCAATCTCCAGTTCACGTGAAGGACGGTGTTGGAGACCGTTATAAACATAAGTTAGGGGGGATATTTCTCTCTCCCCAAACGGCCCCCGAGTCCCAAAACCCTCACCTTCTGTGGATGGCAGCGATGATTGATAATTGTCCCCGGGACTCACGCAAGCCTCACCGCGGGCGCCGCCATCTTGACTCTTATCTCTCTCTCTATATCTCTGTCTCTCTCTCTATATCACTCTGTATCTCTGTATCTCTCTCTGTCTTTCTATCTCTTTCTCTCTGTATCTCTCTGTATCTGTATCTCTCTGTATCTCTCTCTCTGTATCTCTCTCTCTCCGTATCTCTCTCTCTCTTTGCGTACCTCTCTCTCACTATATTTCTCTCTCCGTATCTCTCTCTCTCTGTATGGTTTGTACTGGAACGAGGTGAGCCCTGCGCCTATAGACATGAGTTTGTCCTCACGTTTTGGTTGTCAGGGGTGCTTATGCTATTCCTTCCTGCCAGTTGGAGCTTCAACTCCCGCTGGTGTTGAGAGGGGCTTTTGCCCATGCAGGGACCCCAAGCGATGACTTGTACAGCTTGGGCTCATCCCTTGTCAGCACATTCAATAATTTCCTCATTAGTTTGAGTGGCCTGAGGTACCACTGCACTCTGGTCCACAGCTGACAGGCTCCTTAGATAATGTTCCATTACCACACGATCCACAATTTCAAGAGTTATGCCAGCCGGGCTGGAGCCAGCTAGTGGCAAGACTCCTTAGTTGGGCAGCTCAGGTCAGGGAGGATGTTGGGGTGGTACTTCTAGTCATGGACTTGTGCCATGACCATGAGGGAGAGGCCAAGGCATTGCAATACCTCTGTCTTGATGGCATCACAGTCTGTAGACATTGCACAGTAGGCGATAAATAAGCCTGCCGGGTCTCACCACCCAGGTATGGAGCCAAGATGTGCATCCAATTCCTGACAATCCCATCCTGCCCCCTCAGCACTCATTTGAAATGTGTTTAACAAAATGCTTAGGTATTCTTTCACATGCACCCCAGGACAACGTGTCTTCACTGGCACAAAGCAGCAGTGATTCTTCAGTGATACCACATCCGCAATAAACACATTGGAACACATAGTAAGGTGAACTCACAAAATGGGCTTTATTTCACAAAACAAGATCATCCCTCTCCCACCTCCCTCTGCCCCTTGGTTTATTAGGACATGGATCAGATGAATTGGTCCAATAACCAATAATCAGATCCTGCTGTTGCTCGTTTGCCCGTAGCTGGGAATCAGAGCAGACCTTAAAGTGGACATGTTGTCACAATATATAAATGACCTGATGTAAATGTAGATGGGTTGTTGAGTAAGTTTGTTGCCTATACTAATATTGCCAATAGTGAGAAATGCTGCCAGAAAACAGAGCGGGATAAAATGTAAGAAGAGAGTTTGCAGTTAATGGCAAGACCCGTAAAAGCATTGATGTGCAGAGGGATCTTGGAGTCCAATTTCATAGTTTACAGAAGGTGGCAGCAGAAGTAGATAAGGTGGTAAAGGAGATAAATTGTGTGCTTGTCTGCATTGCGAGGGGGATTGAATACAAGAGTCTGGGAGTCACGATGCAGCTGCATAGGACTTTGGTTAGACCACATTTGAAGTATTGTCTGTAGTTCTGGTCGCCTCACTACCGGAAAGATTGTTCATAAGATGTGGAGGTTTTGGAGATGGTGCAGAGGAGGTTTACCAGAATGCTACCTGATTAGTTTAGTTTAGTTTATTATTGTCACATGCACTCAGAAACAGTGAAGAGCTTTTTGTTGCATGCCATCCAGTCAACGTAAAAACGATACATGATTACAATCACGGTCCACAGTGTAGCGGTACAAGATAAAGGGGACAACGCTCAGTGCAAGAAAAAGTCAGATAGTTTATTAAAGATAGTTCAAAGGTCTCCAATGTGGTAGATGGGAGGTCAGGACTGCACTCTCTCTGGTGAAAGGACTTTTCACTTGCAGTTGTCAGGGTTTCAATGACAGGGACAGGTTGGATAGTCTTGACTTTGCTTCGCTTGGAATGTCAGAAGTTGAGGGGAGATTTGATAGAAGTAAACAAAATTATGAGAGGCATGGACAGGTAGATGGTCAGAACCTTTTATCCTAGGGTGGAAAAGTCCAACACTAGAGGTCATTAGCTACAAGGTGGGGTGTCTTAGGGTGCCTCAGAGTCATACCGTAAAGAAACAAGCCCTTTGACCCAACTAGCCCATGACAACCAAGGTGCCCGATCTACACTGTTTCTGCCTCAATTACAGTACCTCCACCGGCAGCTCATCTCTTATGCCCATCACCCTGTGTTTGGAAAAACTTCCCCTTCAAATTCCTATTAAATATTTCCCCTCTCACCTTCAACCCAATCCTCTGGTTCTCGATTCGTCTACACTGGGTATTAGACTATCCATCCCATCCATACCCCTCATGATCATATACAACTATAAGATCACCTCTGATCCATGCACACCGCAGAACACAGTCCTAGCCTGCCCAACCAGTCCTTATAGCTCAGTCCCTCAAGTCCTGACAACATCCCTGTAGGTAAATCTCTACATTCTTTCTAGTTTAACAACATCTTCCTATAGCTGGGAGACCAACTCTGATCACAATACTCCAACAGTGTCCTTACTAGCACCTTGTGCAGCTGTAACATCCAAACTTCCATCCTCAAAATCCTGATTGATGAAGTCCAAAGAGCCAAAATCCTTTTTGACCACCTTATCAACCTGTGCTACCAATTTCAATGAACTATTCACCCGCATTCCGAGATCTCCGCTCTGCAAAACTCCCCAGTCCTGACATTTATAGTGAAGATCCCGCCCTGATTAGTGTTCCCGAAATGCTGTACCTCACATTTATCTGCATTAAACTCTATTATCTATTCCTCTGCCCCCTTGCCAACTGTTCAAGATCCTGCCACACTTGTTGACAACTATTTTTATTGTCTGCAATGCAAGCCACTTTAATGTAATCTTCAAATTTACTTATCATGCCTTCCAAACTGTTGACGTAAACCACAAACAGCAATGGATCCAGCACCAATCCTTGAGGCACGCCACTAATCAGAGTCCTCACGTCCACAAAACAATGTTCCACCATCACCCTCTGTTTCCTGCCATGAAAATAATTTTCTACCCAGGCCATTAGTCATCTTTGGATCCCATGTGATCTAACCTTCCAGAACAACTACCCCATCAAATGCCTTGCTGATATCTATGTACAACATGTCTACAGCTCTGCCATCAACCTTCCTGGTTACATAGAGTCATAGAGTCATCCAGTGATACAGTGTGGACATGGGCCCTTCAGCCCAACTTGTCCACACTGGCCAACAATGTCCCAGTTATACTAGTCCCACTTGCCTGTGCTTGGTGTATCTCCCTCCAAACCTGTCTTATCCATGTACCTGTCTAAATCGTTTCCCCTTCAGTGAACCTATGCCCTCTGTTCCTCAATTCCCTTACACTGTGCAAGAGACAGTGCATCTACCTGATCTAATCCTCTCATGATTTTCTACTCCTCTATAAGATCTCTATAGCTTGCACCCTCCAGTGCTGGCAACATCCTTGTAAATCTTTTCAGAACCCTTTCAAGCTTGACAATATATTCCCTATAACATGGTGCCCAGAACTGAACACAATATTCTATATGTGGTCTCACCAACATCTTATTCAACTGCAACATGACCTCCCAACTTCTACTCAATACTCTGACTGATGAAGGCCAAAGTGCCAAAAGCCTTTTTGACCACCCTACCCACATGCGACTCAACCTTCAAGGAACCATACACCTGCACTCCTAGATCCCTCTGCTCTGCAACACCACTCAGAGGCCTACCATTTACTATGTAGGTCCTGTCCTTGTTCGACATCCCAAAATGCAACACCTCACACTTCTCAGCATTAAATTCCATCAACCATTCCTCTGCCCACCTGGCTAATTGATCCAGACCTGTACAAGAAGAATGAGTTGCACCTGAACTGGAAAGGAACAAATATCCTGGCAAGCAGGTTGGCTCTACTATATGGGTGGGTTTACACTATATAGGGTGATCCACAGAGGTCCTGCACTCCCTGTCTATTTCCTTTTCTCATGCTCACACACCTACTCTCTTCCTGGACCATGGGCATTATGACTTCACTGCACATCTTATCAAAGAAGCTCTCATTCTCCTGGATAGTCCAAAGGTCATCCAGATGCATTTCTTGCTTCCTAACACATTCCTTAACAAGCTGTACCTGGACACAACAACTACAGGTATAATCGTCATGGTCACCAGCAGTTTTCCTACCTTCCTACATCCTGATTGAGGAGTAATGAACCAATTTACCTGCCCCCACCGCTGCACTCACCCAAGAAAGAAAACTCACAAGACTCACACACAAGTGCAGAATTAACATAATCCTCTTAACCAACTCCCCCCCCCCCCACACAGCACTTGACCCTTCCCCACAGACAGCACTTGCCCCCCCCCACACACAGTACTTGCCCCCCCACACGCAGTACTTGCCCCTCCCCCCACACAGCACTTGCCCCTCCCCCACACACAGCACTTGCCCCCCCCTCACACAGCACTTGCCTCCTCCAAACAGCACTTGCACCCCCCCACACAGCACTTGCCCCCCCTCCACACACAGCACTTGCCCCTCCCCCACACACAGCACTTGCCCCTCCCCCACACAGCATAGGACACACCGCCCTTCCCTTTAATGCACAATCTTTTATCTCGGGTAGGGAAATTAATAACCGGATGACAAAAGTTTAAGGTGACAGGGAAAAATTCATTAGAAATCCAAGGGACAACCTTTTTACTCAGAGAATGGTGGGTTTTCTGGTACAAGCTGCCAGAGGAGGGACAGTAGCTGTGGCAGGTACTATAACAGCATTTAAAAGACACATGGAGAGATACATGAAAGGAAAGGTTTAGAGCCATATGGGTCAAATGTGAGCAAATGAGAATTGCTTAGATGGGGCAATTTGGTGAGCATGGACAATTGGGGCTGTCGAGCCTGTTTCCATGCTGTTTGACTCTATGACAGACGGATAACTTGGCCCATGTGATGCTGCTAAACAAGATGGGAGCGCAAGGTATTAGAGGGAAGATACCTGCATGGATAGCAGGTTGGCTGAATGGCAGGAGGCAAAGAGTGGGAAAAATGAACTTTTTGTGATAGGCTACTGGTGACTAGGGGTGTTCCCTAGGGGTCGGGGTTGAGGCCGCTACTCTTCACATAGTTTATCAATAATTTGGATGAGGAAATTGGTGGATATGTGGCCGTTTGCAGATGATACAAAGATAAGTGGAGGAGTAGCTAATGTAGAGGAAGCAGGGAGTCTGCAAAAGGACTTGGACAGGTTGGAAGCGGTGGAAGATGGAATATGGTGAAGCAAAGTGTACAGTCATGCACTTTGTTAGTAGGACTAAAGGCAAAGACTATTTTGTAAATAGGGAGAGGATTCAGAAATTTGAGTGCAAAGGGACTTGGGAATGCTGGTGGAGTGTCCCCAAAAGATTAATTTGCAAGTTAAATCAGCAGTAAGGAAGGCAAATGTCATATTGGCAATCATTTTGTGAGGACTGGAATATAAAAAGCGGGTATGCAATGCCAAGGCTTTATAGGATGCCCAGTCAGACTGCATTTGGAGTTTTGTGAACAGTTTTGGTTCACATATCTGAGGAGGGATTTGCTAGCATTGGAGAGAGTCCAGAAGAGATTGATGAGAATGATCCCAAGGAGGAGTAGGTTAATGTATGAGGAGCCTGTGAGGGCTTTGGGCCTATACTCATGTGTGTTTAGAAGGATGAGTAGGAATCTCATTGAAACCTACTAAATAATGAAACGACCACACAGAGTGGATGCTGAGAGGATGTTTCCAGTAGTGGGAGAATCTAGGACCACAGGGCACAGCCTCGGAATAAAAGGACATAATTTTAGAATGATGAGGAGGATATTATTTTGCCAGAGATTAGTTTATTTGTGGAATTAATTGCCAGAGACAACTGTGGAAGCCAAGGCATTGGTTTTTTTCAAAGCAGAGATTGAAATGTTATTAATTATCAAGGAAGCCAAATGTTAGAAAGAAAGTGGGAGAATGGGGTTCAGAGGAAAAGATCAACCATGATTGAATTGTGGAATAGAATTGATGGGCCAAATGGCCTAATTCTGCTCATGTGACATGAACATAAAAACATGAGAGTATGAAGTATTTTTGTTCTCTTCTGCATTGGAGACTGTGATACAGGGCACAATAAAAATGAATTAAAACTACATTCGGCATGGTGTATTTTCAGGCAGCTGCTGAGAGTGCGGGTGGGCTGGGTGCTCTGAACTGTTTGCAAATTGCCAAAGCACCTGGTCGTGGAACGATGGAAATGAGAAGAGCACCCACATGGTCTGGATCACCTGTGGACATTCTGGATCACCTGTGGACACTGGGATCAACGATCCTCTCTCTGACGGTAAGTTTCTTTAACTGTATGCTTCTTGGAGGCATGTATCATCTCGGTGACACATTTCTGTTTCAAATTCAATAGATAATAGACAATAGGTGCAGGGGTAGACTATTTGGCCCTTTGAGCCAGCACCGCCATTCAATGTGATCATGGCTGATCATCCACAATCAATATCCCGTTCCTGCCTTCTCACTATATAGCTTGAAACTGTGATCTTTAAGAGGTCTATCTAACTCTCTTGAAAGCATCCAGAGAATTGGCCTCCACTGCCTTCTGAGGCAGAGAATTCCACAGATTCACAACTCTCTGGGTGAAAACGTTTTTCCTCATCTCCAATCTAAGTGGCCTACCCCTTATTCTTAAATGGTGGCCCCTGGTTCTGGACTCCCCTTTCATCGGGAACATGTTTCCTGCCTCTAGCATGTCCAAACCCTTAATAATCTTATATGTTTCAATAAGATAGCCTCTCATCCTTCTAAATTCCAGATTATACAAGCCCAGCCACTCCATTCTATCAAATATGGAGACCAAAACTGCACACAATACTCCAGGTGTGGTCTCCCTAGGGCCCTGTACAACTGCAGAACGACCTCTTTCCTCCTATACTCCTCTTGTTATGAAGGCCAACATGCCATCCGCTTTCTTCACTGCCTGCTGTTTACCTGCATGCTTACTTCAGTGACTGGTGAACAAGGACCCACAGATCTTGTTGTGCTTCCCTTTTCCCAACTTGACACCAGTCAGGTAATAATCTGCCTTCCTGTTTTTGCCACATAAGTGGATAAACTCACATTTATCCACGTTAAAGTGCATCTGCCATGCAACTGCCCACTCATCAACCTGTCCAAGTCTACCTGCAAACACATAGCATGCTCATCACAGTTCACACGGCCACCCAGCATTGTGTCATCTGCAAATTTGTTAATGTTACTTAATCCATTCATTGGTCTCTCAAGAGAAGGAGAAGAAAGAAAATGGATCCGATAAACCCATCAATGGGCGGGTTCTTTCTCATTGGTGCATTAGAGGAGACTGCAGTTCACGCCTTACTTCGTTCAAAATCTATTGGTTGCTTGGAGCAAAACATAATTTACTATGAAAACAGTTATCAAAGAATTAACTCTCAGATACGTTAGTGTGTCAGAAGATTTTGGAGAGACCATTCTATGTCCGTAGTGGGTGTTCAGTTGAAGTCCTGGTGTCATCGCTGCAATTGGCCGCTGGGAGAATGCTGCGGTCCTTCTTGACTTTGGTTGTATTGCAGATTTGGAACTGTGAGTTCATTGTGAATGTTGAATGTATTCGGTGATCAATTAACATGATGTTTATTATTATACTCTATATTCCCGCATCTTTATAGCTACATAATTGAACGTTGTGGTGTATGCACTGTGGAAAATATGTATTCTCTGAATGGAGACACAAGGGCCTACAGATGATGCTTTACGAAAAAAGACACAATTTGCTGGAATAACACAGCAGGTCAGGCAGCGTCTCTGGAGAACTTGGATAGATGACATTTCGGGTCGGGACCCTTCTTCAAACTGTTGCTGCCGGATCCGCTGAGTCACTCCAGCACTTTGTGGTTTATCACTAAATGTTGTGATGAAAAAATAGTGATCTATTAAATTGATGATAAATTTCTGCAACATATGAAATGTTCACCTGTCCAGATCAGGGGTTTGGGTGTTTGTATAATGAGAGCACAGGAGCAGAAATGATAAAATATGCTAATTTACTTCAAATTTATGACAGGAGAAGTGGACTATTCAAGTGTTTATTTTTATAAATTATTCATAATTTTCTAATATTTTCTAAATGAGCCATTTGGTAACTGGTTGCTGACTTCTGTTGGAACAGTGTGTGTTTGGATAATGTCGCCAAGATTAACACATTTAACGTCCCATTCCGATTTTGTCAAACAGATTTAAACGTGAAATTTCATCCACGGGAATTTTCTTCAGTCACAGATGAGTCAACCCGCAAAACTCGGGACTTGTGTACTGCAATTCAGAAATAGATTATGAATCTGAATTTATCAGATATTTATAGGGCGGTCACTGTTGGAACAGAGTACATCGGTGTCCGGAGAGCATAAACTCCTTGAGGTGAACAGCACCCAAAGCTGCAGCTGTTGCTGACTGAAGCCGCACACAAAATCCTGTCGCTGATAGCGATCAGTTGCAGCTATTTTTATCCACCATGTCATACTGTGAACTGAGCATATTTATAAAATGTAGTTAGTATCGTGTTGTTGGAAAGGTTTTATTAATTTTCTATCATTAAAAGTCATCCTGATGTAGAATTAGCATTAATTGTGTCATTGAACACTCACTTCGATGGATATTGACGCTGCCATTTCCACACAGTGGTCAATGATCTTCAAATGCGTCACATTATATATTAACGGAGTTTTCAGTTTGGCACTGTGCGTGTCCGGCTATTAGTCGCAACACGTTTATTACTCGGGGCATTTGTGCATTCTCCATTCTGTTTAGGTGGAGAATCGCAGTTAGAGAGATGTTGCAATTTTCTTTACATTGCTTTTCACTTGTTCAGTGCAGTTCCGTAACAAATTTCGCCTTGATATTTTACCTCCTACATATACCTCGTGTTAAATACATAATGAGGCAGTGAGACGCGCAAACAGAACGTTCGGCGGGGCCGCAGCTTCTGAGGAAGGTAAAACAGTCCACGTTGGGCCTGATGTACAGAACTCACCTCTGTTTTCTCTTTTTTTTTTAAAGAAGGAACTGCAGATGCTGGAGAATCGAGGGTACACAAAAAGCTGGAGAAACTCAGCGGGTGCAGCAGCATCTAAGGAGCAAAGGAGATAGGCGACGTTTCGGGTCGAGACCCTTCTTCAGTCTGAAGAAGGGTCTCGACCCGTCTTCAGACTTCAAACGTCGCCTATCTCCTTTGCTCCTTAGATGCTGCTGCACCCGCTGAGTTTCTCCAGCTTTTTGTGTACCCTCTGTTTTCTCTCTGTTGAGTGTTTCAGAGTTTTACCTCTTTGTTTTGAAGATTTATCTCATTTTACGTTTTATAAATAAATTCAGGCACATATTCAGCTGTTGTTTCTCCATTCCCGTCCACCTCATTATATAAATCAGGAAACAATAGCAGGACATATTCATCCGTGAATTATCGGCAGAAATTGGGCGCTGGTTAAATCAAACACCAACTTTTCTTCTGATGTTGTCGTTAAGATAACATCACGTCATTGAATATTGTTGGAGCCTGTGTAATTGACACCACGTTGGCATCTAAGTAAATGTGTAGGAAGGAACTGCAGATTCTGGTTTAAACAAACAACTTGGAAAGAGCCATTGACCCCCGAGTCTCAGGCGAGCAGCAAACATCCAATTGCATCATTAATCCTATTTTATTTTTCCTCGTTCTCATCAACTCCCCGAAGATACTGCCACTCATGCACATGAGGGAATATTTACAGTGGGCAAATGCCCGTTTTTGGAATGTAGGACAAAAACAGAACGCGCGGGGGAAACCCACACAGGCAGCAGGAGAAAGTACAAAATCCACACTGACAGCACCCGAGGTCGGCATTGAACTCGGGTCTGTGACGCTGCCTGCAGTGGCTCTACTGGTTGGAAGGAGCACGTTATCTGTATTCTCTATTTAATTATACTACCGCTGCTTCCACCCAGTTGCAGCGATCTCGGTTCATTCCTTACCACCGGTGCTGTATGACACGCTATTACACTTGCATCTTCCCTGTGACTGTGCGTGTTGCCCGGGGGCTCGGGTTTCTTCGCGCATCCCAATGATTTGTTGCTGGGTAGTTTAATTGCCTACTGTAAATTATCTTGAGTAGAATGGTCAAAGAATGGATGAAAGAAGGGTTGATGTGCCCGAATGAAGGGAAATAAGGAGAGGGTATATTAAATCAACGAGACTGTTGGACAGTGCTTGGTATGGAGCCGATGGGCTGAATGGTCTCCTCCTTGTCCTTAGAAGTTTAGAATGGGAACTGTGTTTTATACATGATGTGTAATGGTATTGCCTCCGCGTGCATTATATACTTGCATAATCGTAATGCACGTCTGAGAAAATATGATCCTAATGATTCCCAAATCGTCAGATACGACTGTGCTGTTTATATTATTACTTCGTGATATATAACGCTAAATGAATGAGCCTAGTGTGCATGCGATCAATTGTCCACTGCATTGTCCACGGGCTGAGTTTGTGCAATCGGTGAAAGGCATAGAATTGAATAACATTATCTAGGTTCACAAAGTGTAACGCGGGTTCGAAACTGTGAACGTAAATAGACTTTTCCCACTTCTTGAAAATCGGTTGAAAGAAAATGACAACTCGCGGGACAGTACCTGTTCCTGGAGCCAAGTCGATAACAGCACTCAGGTGTGGGAGCAAGTCGTGCCCAGTTATTGCTGGACAACGCAGGACACAAACGAACCAACGTGTAACGTTGGAATATAACCATATAACAATTACAGCACGGAGACAGGCCCTCTCGGCCCTTCCAGTCCGTGCCGACCATTTGTTTTCCCCTAGTCCCATCTACCTGCACTCAGACCATACCCCTCCATTCCCTTCACGTCCATCATTGGAATATCATTCAAGCATTCTTCACAAGCAAATCTGAAAATAAATAGAGTCATACAGTCGTAAATATTAGCATCGCCGCACCTGTATTAAGACACTGGAAAGTAGTATAGAAATCGGGGGCAGAATATCTTCAGTAGTCTGGGAATAGGTCATTTGTCCATCATGTGTTAGACGGAGTTGAACACAGAAAAATATCCTGCAAATGCATGGGAGGGAATATCATCCTAAATTTTGTTGGAGGGGAAATGACGGAGTGGCTGTCCGCAGAAAATTAAAATGATCGAGTTTGACACACGCGTCAGTTCACTTTGTATCGCCTGTGGAAAGTAAAATTGAAATGAGAATCTGAACTCGTGACAGTATGAACCTCACAGACAGGAGCTATTTCAAGAGTGTGTTATTTTTAACTGGCATATGTGCCGAAAACTGAAAAAAATGAAAGGATTTATTCTAGGGGAATAAGGATGGGGTTATTCACTGTTAATTGCATTATGAATTTCCCCATGCGAATTATCACTTACAGTGGCAACACAATGTATTTTCAAGGCTACGTAAAATGTGGCCGAACCTGATAGTTCATCAGAGGCGATAGGAGAGTTAAAGAAGGAACTGCAGATGCTGGAGAATCGAGGGTACACAAAAGGCTGGAGAAACTCAGCGGGTGCAGCAGCATCTAAGGAGCGAAGGAGATAGGCGACGTTTCGGGTCGAGACCCTTCTTCAGACTGGTCAGGGATCAAGGAAACGAGAGATATAGACGGTGATGTGGAGAGATAAAGAACAATGAATGAAAGATATGCAAAAAAGTATCGATGATAAAGGGAACAAGCCATTGTAAGCTGTTTGTGGTGTGAAAATTAGAAGCTAGTGCGACTAGGGTGGGGGAGGGAGATAGGGAGAGAGGGAATGCCAGGGCCCGAGGGCTGAGGGAGAGGTGGGAAGGGGAGGAGACAGCAAGGGTTAACAGAATTGAGAAAATTCAATGTTCAAGCCCAGAGGATGCAGACTCCCCAAGCGGAATATGAGGTGCTGTTCCTCCAACTTGCAGTGTTGCTCACTCTGGCCGTGGAGGAGGCCCAGGACCGAGAGGTCGGATACGGAATGGGAGGGGGAGTTGAAGTGCTGAGCCACCGGGAGGTCGGCTTGGTTATTGTGGACGAGCGGAGGTGTTCGGCGAAACAATCGCCAAGCCTCCGCTTGGTCTCACCGATATAGATCATCTGGCATCTGGAGCAGCGGATGCAGTAGATGAGGTTGGAGGAGGTGCAGGTGAACCTCTGTCGGACCTGGAAGGACTGCTTGGGTCCCTGAAAGGAGTGGAGGGGGGAAGTGAAGGGACAAGTGTAGCATTTCTTGCGGTTGCAAGGGAAAGTGCCCGGGGAAGGGGTGGAGCGGGAGGGAAGGGAAGAATTGACAAGGGAGTTGCGGAGGGAGCGGTCTTTGCGGAAGGCAGACGGGGGGAGATGGGAAGGTGTGGCAAGTGGAGGGGTCACGTTGGAGGTGGCGAAACTGGCGGAGGACTATGTGTTGTATTTGCCGGCTGGTGGGGTGAAAGGTGAGGACCAGGGGGACTCTGCCCTGTTTGCGAGTGGGGGAATGGGGAGAGAGGGCAGTGTTGCGGGGTATGGAGGAGACCCTGGTGCGAGCCTCATCAATAGTGGGGGAGGGGAATCCCCGTTCTCTGAAGAATGAGGCCATTTGTGATGACCTGGTGTGGAACACCTCATCCTGGGAGCAGATGCGGCGTAGATGGAGGAATTGGGAATAGGGGATGGTGTCCTTACAGGAAGCAGGGTGGGAGGAAGAGTAGTCCAGGTAGCTGTGGGAGTCAGTTGGTTTGTAGTGGATGTCGGTCAGGAATGGTAGGGAAATGTCGGAAATGGTCCAAGTGTATTTGAGTGCTGGATGGAAGTTGGTGGTGAAATGGATGAAGTCAGTCAGTTGTGTGTGGGTGCAGGAGGTGACACCAAAGCAGTCGTCGATGTAACGGAGGTAGAGGTCGGGGATGGGGCCCTGGTACGCCGAGAACAAGGAGGCGAGCATAGCTGGGGCCCATGCGTGTGCCCATAGCTACGCCTTGTGTTTGGAGGAAATGGGAGGAGTCAAAAGAGCAGTTATTGAGGGTAAGGACCAACTACGCTAGGCGGAGGAGGGTGTCAGTGGATGGGTATGGGTTGCTCCTCTGGTCGAGGAAGAACCGGAGGGCTTTGAGACCGTCCTGGTGGGGGATGGACGTGTAGAGTGACTGGACGTCCATGGTAAAGATGAGAGGATGGGGGCCTGGAGAATGGAATGCGCGGAGCCGACGGAGAGTGTCTGAGGTGTCTTGAACATAGGTGGGGAGGGATTTAACAAGGGGGATAGGATGGCGTCAAGGAACAGGCACGAACAGGCAGAGACAATGGGTCTGCCAGGGCAGTCGGGTTTGTGGATTTTGGGGAGAAGGTAAAATCGGGCCGTGCAGGGCTGGGAAACGATGAGGTTGGAGGCTCGGGGGGGTAGGGAGCCGGAGCTGATGAAGTCGGTTATGGTGCTCGAGATGGTGGCCTGGTGTTCGTCAGTGGGGTCATGGTCCAGGGGTAAGTAGGAGGAGGTGTTAGAGAGTTGGCGCGCGGCCTCCGCTTTGTAGAGATCGACGCGCCAGACTACCACGGTCCGCCGACCTCCCGGTGGCTCAGCACTTCAACTCCCCCTCCCATTCCGTATCCGACCTCTCGGTCCTGGGCCTCCTCCACGGCCAGAGTGAGCAACACCGCAAGTTGGAGGAACAGCACCTCATATTCCGCTTGGGGAGTCTGCATCCTCTGGGCTGGAACATTGAATTTTCTCAATTCTGTTAACCCTTGCTGTCTCCTCCCCTTCCCACTTCTCCCTCAGCCGTCGTGCCCTGGCATTCCCTCTCTATCTCCTTCCCCCACCTTCACACTAGCTTCTCATTTTCACACCACAAACAGCTTACAATGGCTTGTTCCCTTTATCAACGATACTTTTCTGCATATCTTTCATTCATTGTTCTTTATCTCTCCACATCACCGTCTATATCTCTCGTTTCCCTGATCCCTGACCAGTCTGAAGAAGGGTCTCGACCCGAAACGTCGCCTATCTCCTTCGCTCCTTAGATGCTGCTGCACCCGCTGAGTTTCTCCAGCCTTGTGTGTACCTTCGAATGGAGAGTTGTCGTGGCCCGACAGGCCTGCTTTTCAGGTATATTGTTCCCTGTCGTTCTAAAGGGTCACTCTGGTGTAGGAAGGATGCCATTAAGATGGAAAGAATGCAATGAAGATTTACGAGAACGTTTCCAGCACTTAAGGACCCGAGCTGTAGAGAGACTTTAGGCAAGCTAGGACTTTATTCCTCGGAGCGATGGAGGTGCATATAATCACGAGAGGAATTAATACGGTGAATGGCACAGAGTATTTTAAACCAGGATAGGAGAAATTAAAGCAACAGAGGCTAAAGGTTTAAGATGAGACGGGAAAGATTTAATAGGATCCAGAGGGATGTTTTTTTCCAGACACAGGGTGGTGGGTATATGGAACAAGCTGCCAGGGGAAGCAGCTGGGGCAGGTATTTAAGGTATTTAATGCATTTAAAATTCATTGATCGGGTACAAGCATTGGTACGTTTTAGAGAGACATGGGCCAAACGTGGGTAAATGGAACTTGCTTAGATGGGACAATCTTGTCGGCATGGACCAAATTTACCACATCGGTAAATTGTGGCCAGATCTCTGTAGATCTAAAAATAAATTTCATTGCAAAAGAGACACGATAAGATTTTCTGACTGTTGGTACTCATTTACAGTAACAGCTAAAAAGCAGGTGGGAAGGTGAAACTACTCTCTGTAGCGGTTCGGAACGCTGCCTCTCAGGTTACTGTCGGGACCTTTTCCAGCGATGATTTCATTAATGAGATGCCCACCTCCCCATGGACCCATCCGCTCCCACATCCCAACCTCATCACTCCACCCGTCACACAGCCAAATCTCATTCTTTATTTCTCATTTCAGGCCGCCCCGGGGATTGTCAGGCGGACCCTTCAGGTAACCTCGTTTAACTTTCACTGCGTGAATAGTGCGGCTACTGAGACTGATTGTTACTGACGACCTTTAATGCTACTTGCGAGGTGTCTGCCGTCTACAGACGGAGTGACGATCATTAATGTCCCTGAAGCGCGCAGTGTGGGGAATCGACTCTGCTGACATGGTTCCCGGTTCCAAAGCGTGTTCCCACTGCTCATCCCACGGTGGAGTCCCAGTCCGGATCTTTCACCTTTGGCGTCCAATTCCAGGAATGCCTTCACACCTCTAACACGTTTGGGTTCCATTGCCCGTCACATGAGCTTTGAGTACAGCGGGGCACTGACCCGCGCAGCTCATCAGCCGCTCTCCCGAGAATGAAAACGAACCTGCAGCTGCCCTTGGAGACACAAGGAACTGTAGATGCTGCCTTATAATAAAAATCACTGTGCTGGAGTAACTCGGTTGGACAGGCAGCATCTCAGGAGAACATGTCCGCGGAGTTAATCCAGCACTCCGTGTCCGCAGCTCACCCTGCCTGCTCGGGCGCCGCTTTCATCCCAAGAATGACCGGGTGATCCCGGTTTCCGGACGGTTACCAGCTTACTGCATATGGTTGACACTGTTAACAGTTCATTCGAGGTCTGCCGCTCCCGTTGATCATTCCGTGGTACGTGCACTTTGAATGGTTGGAGCTAGGGGTGGCTGGGAGCGCGGTGTGCGGGGCGCCGACTGACCCGCGGCTCAAACCGGCGGCAACGTTTGTTCTTCTATTTTCTGATTTTATTTTCCAGAAATCGTGAAGTTGAGGCTGGTGAACAGGGGCCGTCCATGCGCCGGGAGAGTGGAGGTTCACTACAAGGGGAACTGGGGGACTGTGCATGATCAAGGCTGGGACCTGCAGGACGCGGCGGTGGTGTGTCGGGAGCTGGGCTGCGGCGCCGCGACGGGAGCCCCGGGCGGAGCTCACTTTGGACCGGGGTCCGGACCCATTGTGACGTGGGATGTTCAGTGCAGCGGGAGCGAGGCCGCTCTGCGGGAGTGTGGATCACAGTCACGGGGGGAACATTGACCGTTCACACGACTGGGATGCCGGCGTGATCTGCGAAGGTAAACATCATCTTTTTCTCTCTTTGTCCCGCAGTTTGGTGATTTCCGGGATGCCTGGGTGTAAATGACTCGGACTGACCGCCCGCGGCGAGTGGTGTGAAATTAAATCCAGTGTCTGTCGGTTTTATTCCTTTCCAATTGGAATCAAATTTCGCTTCTCGATCTCACACTCTCGTTTTAATTAAGCAAACACAACCGGGAGCATTAAATACTCTCACCCGGTACAATTACGGGGCTAAGAAACAAGCGGCTGGAGGAACTGATTTGGTGAAGCTGCAACTGCCAGGGACTGGTGGCAAGAATTAGGGGGGTTGTATGTCAGGTCATCGGGTCAAAGGGCGTGACGCACGGAGCAGCCCCATCCATGTGGAGGACAAGGCAGCCTCGGCATACAATGTTAACACACGAAACGCGTGCTTTCTTACCTGTTAAAAACCGCCGAAATGGTCAATTTTTGGACTGTGAATAATTGTGGAAATTGTGGTTTACTTTTTGCATGTAAAAACGATTTTAAAATTTTACAGCCAGATTTATCACTTCCGAAACTTTTTGGATACCAAAGGAATCAAGAAAAAACACAGGTAATGCCTTACTGTTGATGAAATGCAGTGAGCAAACGCGATAATTCCCAATATTTCCAGTCTTGATATCTGCACGGTCAATGTTCGCCAACCACTTTAGCTGTTGTTGTCCCTTCAGCTCTCGCTTCTCGCTACCATCATTTCTCCTCACTTTTGGAATTCTGAAGTAGGATAAATGTTTCTCACGATTACCCCGATTTTCATAATTATTTGCAGTGAAAGAATTTACCATTTCGGCGGTTTTTAACAGGTAAGAAAGTACGCGTTTCGTGTGTTAAAAGTGTATGCCGAGGCTGCTATGTCCTCCAGACGGATTGAGCTGCTCCGTGCATCACGCCCTTTGACCCTGTGAGATACGCTTTGTGCTCACAATCACCGCTCAAAGACTAAATCTTGGAAGCAAGAGTTCTTTATTCCTCTCGACTCTGCAGACCCGGGTGCCTCTCCAAGTCGAGACACACCGAAGCCAAAGAAGTCATCCCCCTTTATACACAGAATTTTACATTCAACCTCCCCTCCGGACCCTTCTCCAATCAGGGTCTGAGGTGCACAATCTGTAGGTACATCCCCCCGTACATCCCCTCGCACCTCCCATATCATACATCGCATGTTCAAACATGTTCATGGTAATGAGCAGTTTCTTGACCAGGGGTGTGTTGTAATATTCATTTATTCTATTAAGCATGCTCAGTTGCTCATGACCTACCCTAGTTTTACTCACCTCCTAGTGAACCCTCTCAGTTCTCCTATATCAGTACTAAAGCTAAGCTATAGTGACAAGGGTCCCATCTATCACTCCATTCCACTGATAGGGATCTCTCTACATCACTCCCTTCTACCGCTATACAATGCTATTACTTCTTACTCAAGGACTCAAGGATGGGTCTGGCAACCTTCAGACACAGCTGTGTCAGAACCCTCTCTCCAGCCCCTCTCAGTTCGAATTCTCTTTAAAACTCCTTCCTTTAATGGGGTTTAATCACTTTATCCCTCACAATCCTCCCTTTTTCTTTTGCTACGCATACACTGATTAAACCCCCATTTCAAGTTCCCTCAACTCGAATTGACGTAACATTGTCCTAACCTTCTTTTCCTGTAGATCATGAACCTCCCCTGGCTGCATTATCATTATTTTCCGTATTTCCCCTTTCTCTCCCATAGGCATGACTACAGCCTGCATCTGACTTATACTTCTGGTAATAAGTTCCCTAAAACAAGGGATGCAACAGGGGATAAAGATCAGTCCAGCCACTGCACATAGAAACACGAGTCCCACCGTTCTCCACCATGTTCCTCCGAGGATGGAATCCCACCATTGGGTTCCCATAATCGAATTCCACTTTTGTATTGGAACATGTGCCAACTTATGGATCCCTTCTGATATGTCCATCACTGCCTGTCCATTATCATCGATGTTCAAACAGCAATTAGAGAGGTTGAATTTCCCGCATACCCCTCCTTCTTCTGCCCGGAGGTAATCTAGGGCTAACCTGTTCTGGTATATTGCTGCTCTCATCTGTGTCTGCTGCTTTGCCAGCATCTCCAGCGCCCCCGCAGTTTGGTTGGTAATTACCTCCAGTACTGCCTGAAGCCTTATGATCCGGTTTAACATGTATACTGGTGTTCGGTAGCCCCAGGATCCATCCTTTGCCCAAGTGGCTGGTCCGTAGTATGAGATGATTCTTGCTGGTGGCCATTCATCATCTTTCCATTCTCCAATGTCTATTTTCCTCTTTTTCCGATATAGGTCATCAAATACAGGTGTTCCTAACGACCGGCCTTCTTTGGTGTTTAACAGGAAAAATCCAGGTTGTACCAGTCCAATAAAACAAGTCCCACTCCAATTTATCGGTAACACCGAGTATGCCTTGTATCCGCATATCCATAACAGTCCTTCAGGGGCCGGTCCACTAGAGGCAACCTTGTTCCATATGTCTCGCAATACTGGGATCCCTGATAAGGGTTGTTCCTGGTGCAGTTCCATAGTCCAGCCGATTCCACTCCATCGGTCTTCATCCAGATAGCGCAGTTTTTCCCATATTTCTTAGTTAGATACCATTTAGGCTCCTCTGGCCACCACACTCGGGACTGATTTGGCCACTGGGTGACGATGCGCTGGCAGAGGCTGCTGCCTACTAGGACAACATCCTTTGCCCAGGGCCTAGCGATACACTCAGTCCCGACCGGAGCGTCTGTCAGGACCCATACCTGGGGATCTCGGTCTTGTCCAACTGTCAGGTTCCACCCCATCAGGTCCCATACTTCAACAATGGATCCCCTCCACGGCCAACGTGAACTCATCAGTGGTCCTCCACAGACCCAACAGTTAGTCACATTCAGGATTCCAGCTATCCGGAGGGCCAAGTCCACAAACAGGTTTTTTTCTCCTTCAGAGATCTCGATCTGCTTCTTTATCTCTTCGTACAGTGTCTGGTGCACTTGAGGCTGAGTAGGTGGGGGAGGGGGAGGCCTAGTGACTACTACTTCTGTAAACTCTTTTATTACTTCCTCCTTCATCTTATCCATTGCCCATTTTACGATCTGAAAAGGGAAACCTAACTGTCCTGCCTTGGCTACACAAACCCATCTCTCTCCCCTTGGGCAGGTAACGGGCCCAAACTTCCCTATATACCCCCTATTGCCTACCATCAAATACTCCTTTCCCCCCTCTTCACAAATGGTTCTAGTCTTCCGGTTATGGCATACATTGTTCACATGGGAATGATAGGTAAATGATCTGGTTGTCCGCCCTCTGTATTGGATAGGATGATAACATTTATCACAATTATTAATATCTTTTACCACAATTACATACAAAGCAAACAATACCACGACTGCTCCTTTCATACTGTCAGTTATACATTCAATGCTTTTTTTTTAAAAATTACTGTTAGGGGTTTGCTTCCTGGCTTCACCATCCACTGTTCCTCCTCATCAGGGACGGGTGGATCGACGGGTCCCTTAACCCGGATCGCGTGGGTCCACCCTTTTTCTTTTGTTCGTATTGCTGTCTCGGTTGTCAGTAATACTAGGTACGGTCCGGTCCACCTGGGCTGGAGTTTTCTCCTCCTTCCAATTCTTGACCAGTACCCAGTCGCCGGCCTTTACAGCATGTATTGGAAAGTCGAGTGGTGGGCTTTGAGCCAATAATCCTTTAGCTTTTAATTCTGTAAGGGAACGAGACACTGCCAGTAAATAGTTCCTCAAGAACACATCACCTCCCTCAAAGGTTGGTGTGCCTTCCACCTTCCCAAAATAAGGCAATCCAAACAACATTTCATAGGGAGACACCACAATATCCTTTCGTGGTGCCGTCCATATTCGCAATAAAGCAATTGGTAGACATTTAGTCCAGGGTAACCCTGTCTCCTCCATTAATTTAGTTATCTGAATTTTTAGAGTGGCATTCATCCGTTCCACTCTCCCCGAACTCTGGGGGTGCCATGGAGTATGCAGCTTCCAGTTTATTCCCAAGGCGCGACAAATTAATAGGTGCATCTTGGAAGCAAAATGTGTTCCTCGATCTGAATCTATGGATTCAATGACTCCATACCGTGGGATGATTTGTTCCAGCAGTATCTTAGTGACTGCCTGGGCAGTGGCATTTATCGTGGGAAATGCCTCTACCCACCTGGTGAAGTGATCCACTATAACCAGAAGATATTTCCACTGCTGTACTTTTGGTAGTTCTGTGAAGTCCACCTGTATTCTCTGGAAGGGTCTAATGGCCAATTGTTGTCCTCCCCCTGGGACAGCTCTCATTACCTTCTTATTCACCCTTTGACACACTACACAACCAGACACCACCTGCTTGGCTAAAGTATAAATGCCTCTACAGGCATAAGTCCGTAGTATCGTGTCGCACAGAGCCTGAGCTCCCCAGTGCGATTGCGAATGTAGTTGTTTAATCAAATCCCTCGTCAATCCTTTAGTAATTATTTGTTTTTTGTCCGGCGTCCACCACTTCCCGTCCGTGGAGCGCCGGGCACCCAACTCATTCATTTTATCTTCCTCCTCCTGCGAGAATACAGGTATCTTCTCTATTCCCTCTCTCAACAGTATCAGAGACAGCATTTTTACCGTTCCTTCTGTCGCCGCTGTCTTAGCGGCACTATTGACTGCCCTATTCCCTCTAGCTTCCAGCGAATTCCCTCTCTGGTGGCCTGCTACATGGACCACCGCTATTCTTTCTGGCAAATTTAGTGCTTCCAAAGCTTTTTCAATTAACTGCTCATGAGCCAACTCTTTCCCTCTAGCTGTAATCATCCCTCTTTCTTTCCAGATTTTCCCAAAGGTGTGTACCACCCCAAAGGCATACTTGGAGTCCGTATACACAGTTCCTTCTTTTCCTTTCAATAGTGTCAATGCCCTCATTAATGCATACAGTTCACACGTTTGCGCGGACCAACTTCCTGGTAACCTGCCTGCTTCCACTTTTTCAAACCCTTCTCCGGTTATTATAGCATACCCACTATACCTTTTTCCGTCTACGCATCGGGAAGAACCATCAATAAACCATCTTTCCCCTGTCTCAAGCGGTCGTTCTTCTAAATCTTCCCTACTCTTTGTCTGAAGTTCTATTATCTCACTACAATCATGTTCTGGTAACTCCCCTTCCTGCTCAGCACCTGCCGAGTACAAAAACTGAGAGGGATTCAGGTTTTTATCCGTTACTATGGTCAAATCATTCTTTTCCATAAGTATAACCTCATACTTCAAGATTCTAGAATCCGTCAACCACCGACTGGACTTCTGAGTTAGTATCGTCCGGACCGTGTGGGGAGTGGACAACACCAGAGTTCCTCCAAACGTCAATTTCCTACTTTCTTCCACTAACACTGCTGTTGCCGCTACCGCTTGAATACATACTGGCCATCCCCGCGATACTGGATCCAAGAGTTTGGAGAGGAACGCGACAGGCTGCCGCTTCCCTCCTTTCTCTTGGGTCAGTACTCCCAGCGCAATTCCATTTTCTGCATTCACAAAAAGATGGAATGGCTGGTCAATAGACGGGAGAGCCAGTACAGGGGCAGTGATTAAACTGTTCTTTAGTTTCCTAAACTGGTGTTCGTCCCCGGATTCCCACTTTACTTTGTCGTTTTCTTCACCTAATTTATCATATAAAAACCTAACTTGTCGGGTATAATCATCTATCCATAATCTACAATATCCAATCAGTCCAAGAAACTTCCTAATCTCCTTCTTATTCTTCGGCATTGGCAGTCCGGTAATTCCCGCTATCCTTTCCGGGTTTATTCTCCTTTTCCCATCGCTTATCAGGTGTCCTAGATATTTAACTTCTCGTTCTACAAACTGTAATTTACTTTTAGACACTCTCAACCCCTTTTCCCCCAGAAAGTTCAGGAGGGTTATTGTTGCGTCCCTAACTGCCTCCTCTTTTTCCCTGATAGTAATAGGTCGTCCACATACTGCAACAGCTGTGTCTCATCAGTCCTCGGAACGTCCTCTAGTACTTGTTCTAATATTTGTCCGAACAGGTTCGGGGACTCTGTAAATCCCTGAGGGAGCACAGTCCACCGATACTGCTGTTTCCTTTGGGTCTCTGGGTTTTCCCATTCAAACGCAAAAAGGTCCCTGCTCTCTTCAGCCAGGAGGCAGCTCCAAAGAGCGTCTTTTAAATCTACCACACTGAAACACTTGTGATTCGGGGGTATCCGTCCCATTATGGTATACGGGTTCGGGACTACCGGGTGTCGCGTTCTAACTACCTTATTTAATTCCCTGAGATCCTGAACCAATCTGAACGTCCCGTCGGTCTTCCTTACGGGGAGTACGGGGGTGTTATATGGGGACATACAATTCTCTAATATACCGTCCTTTAGTAAGTTCTCTATAATTGGCTGAAGTCCTCTCCTTCCTTCCATAGAAATTGGATATTGCCTTACCCGTACTACCTCACTTTCTTTTTTTCAGAGCTATTTTCAAGGGTGGGATCTGCAGCCCTCCCCGGTTTCCTTCCTTGGCCCACACCTGTGGGACTATTCTTCCCTCGTCCTCTGTGGTCAATTTATACAATTGGACTATTATCTGTCCCCCTACGGGGGCTGTTCCCATTCCTAATTGGATTTGTAAATCCCTCCCCATCAAATTTATCCCTGCCTGGGGTACCAAGATTAAATCTTCCGTAGTTTCCCGATTCTCATATTTTACCACCACCCCTTCTACCTCGGGTAATGTCATCACTTTCCCTTCTACCCCTGAGATTCTAACCTGTTTTTTTACCCAATCTCATTCCTTCTGGTACCTTAGTTACACTCGATCTCTCTGCTCCCGAATCTACCATAAAATATCATATCCTCTCCCTGGGGTCCTAATTTCAAGTTTACCAGAGGTTCCCGTGTGTATCCCATACACCCCAGGGAGCGGAACCCCTGACTTCCTATTCTTCCTCCATGAGTGCGTACGACTGCACCTCCCGTCGTCGCTTGGGACATTCCCTCCTGAACTGACCCTCCTCTTTACAATAATAACACCGGGGTGGCCCCGTGTACCATCTTCTTGATTCTTGTTCCTTGTTTTCCCGGGGACCCCAACTTCGGTCCCCCCATTCACCTCTTCCTCGTCCTCTAATACTACCGCTTCCCCTTCCCGGTCTCCATGAGCACCCGGCCCTCTATCACCTTCGATTCCCCCCTTCTGTACTCCTTGCTGTACTGCTTGCAACATCATTTTTGCCTTTCCCTTCTGTTTCTCCTCATTCCCGTCTTACATATACCTTTTGAGCCTCTGTTAACAATTGATTCAATGGTTTGTCATTCCAATCTTCCAATTTTTCCAATTTCTTTCTAATATCTGGCCATGATTTTGTTACAAAATTAACCTTTAACAACTGCTGACCTGCGGCCGTATCAGGGTCTATCCCCGAATACTGCTGGACATTCCTCCTTAACCTTTGTAAGAACACTGTCGGAGGTTCATCCTTGTTCTGCTGATTTTCAAAAGCCCGTTCAAAATTTTGTCCCTTGGTTCCCTTAATTATTATTTCCCTGAGATTTCTCATACTGTTTCTTCCTTCCCCTGTTTGGTTACTCCAATCCGGCGCAGTAATGGGATATTTTACTGCTCCCACCTCTGCTGCTCCCGCGTCAGCCGGCAACCCCTTATCCCAGACCTTTATTCCCGCCTGTTTGACCATCTGCCTTTCTTCTGAAGTAAACAAACTTCCCATTATCGACATCATTTCCTCCCATGTATAAATATTTGGCCCTAGGAACTGATCTATTTGTTCAGCCAGTCCCAAGGGGTCTTCCAATAAACTTTTCATCTCCTTTTTAAAGTTCCTCACCTCCATACTGGTGAGAGGCACATTTACAAATCCCATCCCCCCCGCATTTCCCCTAACGGGACCTCCCTGAGGGGCTTCATTTGAACAGATCGGTCTAATCTTTTGTTCCGCTGCCCTCGTTTGAGATCGCGTCATCCGACTACTGCCTGGGACACCCGTCCCATCCTCGTCCTCACTTTTTATTTCCTCTTCCTTATCTGACTGGCTCTCTCCTTCACGTTCTATGTTTGAATCACAGTTTCTTTCACCCTGTTTCTTCTCTACTCTCCGTGATTCTCTACTATCTGTCTCTTCTGAGACAGGAGCGGACAGGTTTACTGCCGATCCGCTCTGGCTTAGTGGGACCTCCTGGGCAGATGCAGCCAGCGCTGTTGGGGGTATATTTGGGGGCTGGATTCATATGGCGGGGGCAGTCTCCGTAGGTGATCATCACCAATTGGTGGCCAGTCAGGTTCATCCTGCTCTCTTTCCGTCTTTAACGGAAACATCCCATTATTGGGTTTCCAGCACTGGGCATATTCCTTTTCTATTTGATTCGGCGTTTGTCTTTCATTCACAAAAAACATTCAACGCCTGTCTCACCCAGTCCTCATTTGAACCCAACTGCGGCCACCACACTGCGCTCCCTCGAATAGGCTCCTTTGGCCATTCAAAGTAACAAAACTTTATCATAGTTTCTTTACTCTTACCCCGGGTGTTCCTTCACCCCATCCATACAACATTCGCCCCAACGGACTATCGGGCGGAATGTTCGGCTCCATATCAGTATGAGCCTCATCCTATTTCCCCGGACCCTTACTTTTCCCGTTCCGGTTTCCCATCGTCTCGTCGGACTATTCTCGTCCGACAGACCCCGGTCGCCCAGGCAATACTTAATAGTCGCTTTTCTTACCTGGGTCCTGTGCACAAGAATCGCTCGACCGTCCCGTACGTATTTACCTTACACCCCCTCTTGCTTCCCGAGTCTTTCCAACCGAATATCACTCGCTCAAACTGCTGATGGCAAGCAAGGAGATCGGAGACTGCTGAAATCAGCAGGGTGCACCTTCCCCTCCTTCTTTGCCTCCACCAAGCAGCTGGAGTGGCGATCCCGGACGAGCCCCCAATTTGTGAGATACGCTTTGTGCTCACAATCGCCGCTCAAAGACTAAATCTTGGAAGCAAGAGTTCTTTATTCCTCTCGACTCTGCAGACCCGGGTGCCTCTCCAAGTCGAGACACACCGAAGCCAAAGAAGTCATCCCCCTTTATACACAGAATTTACATTCAACCTCCCCCCCGGACCCTTCTCCAATCAGGGTCTGAGGTGCACAATCTGTAGGTACATCCCACCGTACATCCCACCGTACATCCCCTCGCACCTCCCATATCATACATCGCATGTTCAAACATGTTCATGGTAATGAGCAGTTTCTTGACCAGGGGTGTGTTGTAATATTCATTTATTCTATTAAGCATGCTCAGTTGCTCATGACCTACCCTAGTTTTACTCACCTCCTAGTGAACCCTCTCAGTTCTCCTATATCAGTACTAAAGCTAAGCTATAGTGACAAGGGTCCCATCTATCACTCCATTCCACTGATAGGGATCTCTCTACATCACTCCCTTCTACCGCTATACAATGCTATTACTTCTTACTCAAGGACTCAAGGATGGGTCTGGCAACCTTCAGACACAGCTGTGTCAGAACCCTCTCTCCAGCCCCTCTCAGTTCGAATTCTCTTCAAAACTCCTTACTTTAATGGGGTTTAATCACTTTATCCCTCACAACCCGATGACCATACATGCAACCCCCCTATTGCCAACACTCTCAGTCCTGCTCCAGGGGCTCGACCCCGAACGTCCACAGTTCCTCTCCCCCCACAGATGCTGCTCCACCCGCTGAGATGCTCCAGCAGGTTTTGTTTTACACGAGGTTCCATCATCTACCGTCTCACGTCAATCGTGCTTTTTTTATTGTCAGATATATTAATTGTTAACACAGTGAAATTAGTTTCCTTACAAACAGTCCAGTGGAGTAATACCATACCCCAGATCCCCAATTAGCAAGTGTACAGGAATCATCTACTGAGCCACATGCAGGAGGAGCCATGTTCTGGCGCCATGTTCAAAATCCAGGCTCTAGTTCTAACGAGCGGTGCCTGTTCCAGGCAAGTCCCAGGCTGTTGCTGGCCTCCAGCCGCCTCCTTCCTTGGACGCCACGTCGCTCTCTTCACCCGTCCTTTGTTGCCCAGGGTGCCTCCCGCAGTCGATCACAAGAGCGGGGTAAGCCAGAACCTAGTTCCCTCTCCTTTCCTCTACAACTGGCCTCGTTCCTCGCCCGGACATCACTGGCTCCATCCTCCCGGTCTCTGCTCTCCGGCAGACGAGCAGAGGCCAGCACAGCAGCTCCCCCCTTCCCGGTCAGCGGTCCCCTGTGTCTGATGAACGAGGCTCGATGCAGGAAAAATGTTCCCCATGTTGGGGTAGTCCAGATCCAGGGGTCACAGTTTTAGACGAAGGGGGAGGCCATTTGGGATTGTGATGAGGAAAAACGTTTTCAGCCAGTTGTGAATCTGTGGCAATCTCTGCCACAGAAGGCAGTGGAGGCCAATTCACTGGATGTTTTCAAGAGAGATTTAGCTCTTCGCACTATCGAAATCAATGGATATGGGTAAAAAGCGGAAACGGGGTATAGATTTTGGACGATCAGCCATGATCATATTTAATGTCCAAACGACCTACTCCTGCACCTATTTTCTCTGTTTCTATGTATTTGTTTCTATGGAAGGTCTCCACCTTAATTAACCTGACAAAGTGCGATGCAATTCGTTCAGGCTGTGTACTAAAATGTGTGTCGCAGTCACAGAGGGAATGAACGAATAATGTGTTAGAGGAAATGGTTATGGTGCTGGATATGGAGTCAGTAAGTGAACTGCTTTCTCCTGATTGTTCTCAAACTTCCTGAGTATTATCAGAGTTGATCCATGAAAAGCCTTCCTGGACATTCCTGAACACTGCCTTTTAGATGATAGAAAGATGTTGAGGAGCCAACAGATAGGACACAAAAAGCTGGAGTAACTCAGCGGGACGGGCAGCATCTCTGGAGAGAAGGAGTGGGTGAGGTTTTCGGATCGAGACCCTTCTTCAGACCCGAAATGTCACCCATACCTTCTGCCTCACCCGCTGAGTTACCTCAGCATTTGTGTCTACCTTTGATTTTAGCAGCATGTGCAGTTCTTTCTAACGCATGCTGCCTGTCCCACTGAGTTTTCTCCAGCTTTTTGTGGTTCTATCTTTGATTTAAACCAGCACCTGCAGTTCTTTGCGTAAGAAGAACTGCAGGTGCCCGTTTTTTAAACTGTAAATAGACGCAAAAAGCTGGAGTAACTCAGTGAGAGAAGCAGCATCTCTGGTAGAAGAAATGCGTGATGTTTTGGATCAAGATTCTTGGTCACCCATTCCTTCTCTCCATAGATAGTGCCTGTCCCGCTGAGTTACTCCAGCTTTGTGTGTCTATCTGCAGTTCCTTGGTTGAGTCATTTGGCTCCATTGAAGTAAATTCTGACCCCGGTGTTTTTAGCCACTGCATTTATGTGCAATGTCTGGTTCAGCTTTGGTCACTTTGCTCCCATGTTACAGATACAGTGATGTAGCGGCTCAGACTGTCGATGCGAGATGGCTTAGAGCTTCACTCGCTGTAGTGCTGGCACCTGTTGTGGTATGAAAGCTATGCGCCCAGCATGAGTGCTCCCCTGTTTCCTATCCAGGCTTTGCATCACCCCCTCGGCTCATTATGGTTAATGTCTTCTGTGACTGTTTGGCAGAAGGCCACTGTGAGGTTTGCACCTCCCTGGTTCTGACGAAAGCCCATCTTACAGTCTGAAGAATGGTCCGTACCCAACCGGATTTGAATTGGGTGACATTGGCCTCAGTATTGGGGAAGGAGGGGAAAGTTCCGATGGACGGACCCCACTTGAACCCTGCTGATACCAGGGTCCTGGGGAAGTGCATAAGTGCGGTCGTAGGCCATAAATAGTGGGAGAAAAAGGGAGGGGTTAACAAATTGGAAAATGTGCAGATGAAGTTTAAAGAGAGGGGAAATTGCAGGAGGAATTGCTGAAGGGTCCAGAAGAGGGCAGAAAGTTTAAGAAGGGATAAGTGTCTAAGGTCAGGGCAAAATGGGGACCAATGTGAGAAGAAGGGTCATGAATACTGAACAAAAATTGTTATATTTGAATGCCCACATTTATATGGAAGAAATGGATGAGTTTATTGCTCAGATAGAAGTTGGTAGGGCATCACAGAGGTGTGGATAAAAGGAGAGCTGGGAGTGGAATGTCCCAATGTTACACATCCTATCCAAATGACAGACAAGTGGGCAGAGGGGGTGGGGTAGCTCTTCTGGTCAAGGAATGAAATTCAGTCCTCGACAAGGGAGGACATAGGATCAGAAGATGTAGAATCTGTGTAGGTAGAGTATAAGAAACTGCAAGGGAAACAAGAGCCTGGTGGGAGTTATATCGACTCTGGACAGTAGCCAGGACTGAGGGTACAAATGACATAATGTGATACAAGAAATGCAGTTAGTGTTACTGTGGTAGACACAAAATGCTGGAGTAACTCAGCGAGACAGGCAGCATCTCTGTCGAGAAGGAATTGATGACCGTGGTCGAGACCCTTCTTCAGTCTGCTGTCAGGGGAGTGGGCTGATACAAAGATAAAATGTAGTCGAAGACAGTAAGACTGGTTGGAGAACTGGGAAGGGGAGGGGATGGAGAGAGAGGGAAAGCAAGAGCTATTTGAAATTAGAGACGTCAATGTTCATTCTGCTGGGGTGTTAGCTGCCCAAGAAAAAATATGATGTGCTGTTCTTACAATTTGGACTGGGCAACACTCTGACAATGGAGGAGACACAGTATCAGACAGAAAGGTCTGTGTGGGAAGGGAGGGGGGAGTTATTGTTTTGAGCAACTGGGAGATCAGCTAGGTTTTGGCAGACTGAGCAGAGGTATTCAGTGAAACATTCGCCTAGCCTGCACGTGGTCTCGCCGATATACAGGAGGCCACACCTTGGAACAGCAAATGTTACAGTGGTCATGGGGAATTTCAATATGCAGGTAGACTGGGAAATTAGGTTGATACTGCACTTCAAGGGAGGGAATTTGTAGAGATCCTTCGAGATAGCTTCATAGAGCAGCTTGTAGTGGAAGTAAGTAATGGCAATTGTGGATTTGGTGTGGTGTAATGAGCAATATTTGATCAGGGAGTTTAAAGTAAAGGTATCCTCAGAACCTGCTGTTTAAGGAAGGGGAGGATGGAATCCGATGTGTCGGTATTATCATGTATTTGGCTGTGTTTGCATAGTAGCGCAAGCTACTAGAGTTGCTGCCTCACAGCTACTTAGAGTTGCTGCCTCACAGCACTTTCTATGCAAAGAGGACCCAGATTCGATCCCGACTATGGGTGCTGCCTGTGTGGAGTTTGTACGTTCTCCCCATGACCATGTAGGTTTTCTCTGAGATTATCTGTTTCCTCCCTCACTCCAAAGATTACAGATTTGTAGGTTAATTGGCTTAGTTATAAATGTAAATTGTCCCTATTGTGAGTAGGATAGTGTTATGATGCAGGAATTGTTGGTTGGCGAAAGACTTGGCAGGCGTAAGGGCCTGTTTCTGCGCTGTATCTCTAAACTGAACCAAATTACTGTTGAGTAAAAGTAACTTTAGAGGCATGAAGGAGGAGCTGGCTAAAGTTGAAAGGGACCCAGACAGGAAAGGCGGTGGAGCAACAATGGCGGGAGTTTCTGGCAGTAACTTGGAAGACGCAGGATATTTTCATCCAAAGGAAAAAAGAAAGATTGTAAGGGGAGAATGAAGTGACGAGGGAAGTCAAAAGCAACATAAAAACTAAAAGCAAAGGCATATAATATTGCCAAAGAGTATGTTGGACTTTAGAGGAATGGGTAGCTTTTAAAAACCAACAGGAGGTAACGAAAAAGGGAATACAGGGGAAGGCGGCAGGAAAAAGAAAAAAAGGTGAAATATGAAGGTATTGGTAGCCAATAATATAAAAGAGGATAACAAAAATCTCTTCAGATACATGAAGAATAAAAGAGAGGCAAGGTGGGACATTGGACCATTGGAAAATGATGCTGAAGAAGTAGTAATGGGGAATGAAGAAATGGAAAGATGAACTGAATAAGTATTTTGCATCAGTCTTTCACAGCCAAAGACACCAGCAATGTGCTGGAAATTCAAGGAAGTTAGTGGGGCAGAAGGTAGTGTAGTTGCTATTACTAAAGAGAATATGCTTGGAAAGCTGAAAGGTTGACGTAGATAAGTCACCTGTACCAGGTGGATGACACCCCTGGTAGTTCTGAATGAGGTTGTTTCAGGGATTGTGGGGGCATTTAGTGGTAATGTTTCGAATCAATGGAGACAGGAGTCATCCCAGAGGACTGGGATATTGCAAATCTTCTCACAGTTCATGAAGGAAGCAAAGTGAAAGAGAGAAACTATAGGCAGGTTAGCCCAAACTATAGGCTGGTTAGCCAAAAACACTCAGTGTTTAGTAAGATTTTTAGAGTCCATTAGTTTAGAATGAAAAAAAATGTCTGAGTACTTTTCTGAGGCATATGATAAAATTGGCAGAGTTCAGCATGGGTTGTGAAAGGGAGGTCTTGCCTGCTGAATCTGTTGGAATTCTTTGAGGAATTAAATAACAGGCTAGACAAAGGAGGACATTTGGTGTTGTTTACCTGGGTTTTCAGAAGGCATTTGATGAGGGTGTGAAGAGAGAGCCCATGCTATTAAAAGGAATGGATAGAACGTATGGCTGAATGACAGAAGGCAAAGCATGTGAATAAAGTGGACTTTTCTGGTTGGCTGTTGGTAACCAGTGATGTACCGCATGGGCTGGTGTTCGGGCCATTGCTCTTCACGTTATATATCAACGATTTGTATGAGGGAACTAAAGGCCTTGTGGCTACGTTTGGCGGCAGATGACTGGTGGAGGGACAGATACTGTAGAGGAGCAGAGGGTCTGCAGAAGGACCGACAATTTGGAAGAGTGGGCAAAGAAGGTGGAAGATGGAATACAGCGTTCGCAAACATGTGCAATCGTGCACTTTGTTAGTAAGAATAAAGCAGTAGAGTATTTTCTAAATTTAGGAGGATGTTCTAAAATCGGAGTGCAGAGAGACTTGTGAGTGCTGGTGCAAGTCTCCAAAAGGTTAATTTGCAAATTGAATCGATAGTAAGTAAGGTAAAAAAGAATGTTAGCATTTATTTTGAGAGGATTAGAATAAAATCAAGGATATAATGATTTGGCTTTATAAAGCACTGGTCAGACCCCCATTGGGAATGGTGAGCAGTTTTGCAACCATGACTGGAGGCGCGATTAGTTTAGTTGGTAGTTGAGATATACTGCTCGGAAACAGACCCTTTCAGGCCCACTGGTCCTCGCTGACCAGCAATACCCGCACATTAAGACTATCATATAACCACTAGGGACAATTTTTACATTTACCACGTCGGGGGGGGAAGGTGGGGGGTCAACCTAGGGGGGGGCGGGGTATCCTGTACGTCTTTGGAGTGTGGGAGGAAACCAAACATCGGAAAAAACGATGATCTCGGAAGGAGGACCTCAGTGAACTTGAAAGACCTGGATAGAGTGAATATGGAGAGGATGATTCCATTACTGGGAGTGTCCAGGACTAAAGCAACCCTCAGAACAAAAAAAATGTACCTTTACAAGTTCACAAGTTATAAATAGATTAGGCCATTTGGCCCATTGAGTCCACTCTGCCATTCAATCATGGCTGATCTCTGCCTCCTAATCCTATTTTACTTCGGAGTAACGTGAGTGACTACGTGAAGAAGAAGCCCCGCCTGGCGCATGATCGGCATTATGTCGACGCTGACGGCAGAGCAAGAGCTGCAGAGCGCAGCTCCTCTCAGCGGTAGGAACGGCCTGCAGGTAAGTACATTTGAAATTACTTACAGTGCATATCCAAACTCCCTGCTGGTGTATAGAGCCACCAGGAGTTAAAAAGAAAAAGTAAATACTCCAGGTGAAAAAATGGAGTTTAAAAGTTAAAAAGAAAGAAAATACTCCGGGTGAAAAAAACGAGTTTTAAAAAGCATCCCGGGAGAAAACTCAGCTATCGGGACGGCAGATTAGTGCGGAGCCGGTTTTCCGATAACGGTGGCTGTTTAAAGTTACCGTTAGGGAGACATAGTTTGCTCCACAAACTTTTGGCTATGAGAAAAACTCCAGTGGGGAGAAATTTTGAAGTTAGAGAGGCCATGATTTAAAAGTTCTAATAGAAAAGGCCTCCAGACAACAAAAGCTTTATGGCTTAGAATAAATTAATGGAGAAAGACTCCAAATTAAAAATTAAAAGCAAAAGGGTTAATAAAGGCCCAGAATATTCCAAAAACAGACCCTGAGGGTTTCCATATACACTAATAATATGGTGGTTTTTACAATGTGGGAATATCTACCTCAGATTGGTTTGGAGGTAGTCTCCTTGAGCAAAATCTCAGGAGTAGCAGGGCAGTAAAAGGAAAATGGAAAAAACTGACCCTGAAGGTGCATTGATATTGGTGGGGTGGGGGAGTGGTGGCTCGTCATAAGTAACCACCACAGCACCAATATTCATTCATACAGGTGTACTAAAGTACGAACCTGAATGAAGCAGTGAGGTCATGGAAGAAACCATGGTAACCAACAATTAATTGGTCTCTTGGGTTACACAAAAAGCTGGAGAAAACTCAGCGGTGCAGCAGCATCTAAGAGGCGAAGGAGATAGGCGACGTTTCGGGTCGAGACCCTTCTTCAGACTGGTAGGGATCAGGGAAACGAGAGATATAGACAGTGATGTGGAGAGATAAAGAACAATGAATGAAAGATATGCAAAAAAGTATCGATTAAATAAAGGGAACAAGCCATTGTAAGACTGTTTGTGGTGTGAAAATTGAAAGCTAGTGCGACTAGGGTGGGGGAGGGAGATAGAGAATAGAGGGAATGCCAGGGCCCGAGGGCTGAGGGAGAGGTGGGAAGGGGGAGGAGACAGCAAGGGCTGACAGAATTGAGAAAATTTCAATGTTTCAAGCCCAAAGGATGCAGACCTCCCCAAGCGGAATATGAGGTGCTGTTCCTCCAACTTGCGGTGTTGCCTACACTCTGGCCGTGGGAGTAGGCCCCGGTCCGAGAGGTCGGATATGGAATGGGAGGGGGAGTTGAAGTGCTGAGCCACCGGGAGGTCGGGTTGCTTTTTTTGCGGACCGAGTGGAGGTGTTCGGCGAAACGATCGCCCAAGCCTCCGCTTGGTCTCACCGATATAGATCATCATGGCAATCTGGAGCAGCGGATGCAGTAGATGAGGTGGAGGAGGTGCAGGTGAACCTCTTCGGGCCTGGAAGGACTGCTAGGGTCCCTGAAAAGGAGTGGAGGGGGGAGGTGAAGGGACAAGTGTTGCATTTCTTGCGGTTTGCAAGGGAAAGTGCCCGGGGAAGGGGTAGAGCTGGAGGGGAGGGGAGGGAAGAATTGACAAGGGGGGGGGTTGCGGAGGGAGCGGTCTTAGCGGAAAGGCAGACGGTGGGGGGGAGATGGGTGAAGATGTGTGGCGGGTGGAGGGGTCCACGTTGGAGATGGCGAAAACTGGCGGAGGACTATCTGTTGTATTTGCTGGCTGGTGGGGTGAAAGGTCTGCCTGTTCGTACCCCACCGAACACATTTCTACATACCTGATGCCATCATCCTATCCCCCTTTGTTAAAATCCCTCCCCCCTATGTTCAAAGACACCTCAGAGACACCAGTCTGAAGAAGGGTCTCACCCCGAATGGGCGAAAGGCGCCTATCTCCTTCGCCTCTTAGATGCTGCTGCACCCGCTGAGTTTCTCCAGCTTTTTGTGTAACCCTCGATTCTCCAGCATCTGCAGTTTCTTCGTTAACAATTAATTGGTCTCTTACAGCTTCATAGGTTGTTATGGTTAAAACAGCAGAGTTATTGATAAAACATTTTTGTTTTATTAAGGTACCAACGGTGAATCCGATTACGGTACCCATGTCTCAATTATATGGAGACATAAGGAAATACGATTTCAAAAACTTTCAGGCTGGTGCGTGGCATCACTACTTATGTAAAACAAGTAAAACATTGTGCAATAACCAATTTTTTTTAAAATAACGACAAATTGCCATTAGTTTGTGGAGCTCAATGGTATAAAATATATATATATATATATATTGTTATTGGGACCATTTTTGCATTTTAGATTTGCAAGTCAATATAGATTAAGTTATGTTAAACTCCTGATTATTTATGGAGTAAACCTGCCTCAAGATAAATCAAAGACATTGATTACAAAGGAAAGACTATTGGTCATTAAACTTTGGCAAAAATATGATCCAATGTAAAGATTTGATAATGGATCAAACAGCGGCATGAGTATGATAAATAAATATTGTATCCAACACAGCCTTATGTGAACCCATATGGTTGGGGAGAGAAGGCTTCATGTATATTTGAAGAGGTGCAAAACTTAGTTACAGAAGAAATTGATAGAAATCCAATTGTGGAGATTACAGTGTGTTATGATCAATATATGGCATAACAACGGATTGACTATTTTAGATGTGTAAAGGATCAACAAAAAAAATGTAAAAGAATTAATTCCCTGTATAGGAAAACCAAAAATGGATTTTAGGTTTGCCCCGAATAACTCCAATAAAGAAGAGGTAAGCAAATTTGTATAAGATAAATTTCCCCAGGAAAAAAAGATGATAGGGTTAAAGCCATAAGAGACTAATTTTTTCAAACACTTTACAGTGTAAAACATATTTACAAAATGGACTCTTCAACACTGCAAACACTGTTATTAAACAAATAGTAAATCATTACTTAAGACTTGAAGGATGGTAATTAGTACCAATTTATTATCAATTTATTACAGGTGATCCCGAAATTAATTAGATGGGTCAGCGTTTGCAAGATAAGACATTGTCTAATGGACTAAATACAGTTCTAGGTTGTTCACACAATTATTGGAACCATAATTTGCACTGATAGAAGATCCCACTAATGTCATGGTTTATCGTGATCCATTTTAAATTGGAAGGTTGATTAGGAGTCCGCTGCAATTATGCAGCATTACAAGCCTGTTGAAGGCAAGGGATCCTGGCCCATCCAATAAAAACTATTTTTTTTTTAGGCAATTCCCTAAACAAAGTAATAGTCTGGGTTTAGGAAGTAAATCAGCACAGATGGAGAATTTTATTTTTCTCCAAGAAACAAAATGTCAACATTACAAATTGTGTCATTGCTTTGTTGACAAACAGTGTCCCCCCTCCATCTGAGACGGTGCTTTCGGTAAATGAAAAGAAAGTTCCAAAAAAGGAAAAATGCAAGCATTATAAGATTTGGGCAGGCCTTTTTTGACGGGCCTATGCAATTACCAAAGGAAACTTTATCCAAATTAAAGTGGTGGATAGAGAAGGTTCCACAAACAGCTTTATAACCATATCAGCTTAGCAGCCATTGCAAACTGAAGCAAGTAATTCTCGGATATGGATAGTCATCTGTGATTATTGGGCTAAGCTAAGTATAATAATCTTTTACTTATCAAGTTATATTTGATACGTCCCATGTTTAGGGACTACGGACAATAACACCAGGGAGTTGCAAATGATTGTCCTAAGAAAACTTTTTCTCCAAACATTTGAATTAAATCATTGGAGTACATAGGAGCTTTTTATGGATTAATAGCTTATTGTTTCAACTGTGAAAGTTTTGCCATGTCCAATCAGTTGAATAAGAGCCCACAGCTTGTGGCATATATCAATCAATATGGTCAAGAAGATATTATCAAGTGATTATCTGGGTAACATTTGTGGCGTATTCTAACCATATTTTGAGTTCAGCTGTATTATCTCTAAGGGAGAACAAAGTTGTCGCAGACAACAAATCACGGGAAAATATATGGTCAGTAATATGGATTTCTTAACATTATGTTTCTGTTTGTGTCCCAGATTAAATCACTGAATTGCTCAAATGTTTTCTCATGGGAAAACCAGGAGTAGGAGCGGTGATCATTTTCGCTAAATTAAATGAGAAAGATGTATCTTTTATGTTCCTCATTCTGCGGATAGGCAGTGTCTGATGTAAATGTAGCATGACCTGCCAGGGGCGCTTTGGTGGTCCCAAACTGGACTGTCATGGTTCTCAAAAATGTTGGAGTGATGTTGAACCAGTTATGATGACTCATAGGTGCAGTAATTTAATGTTGTACAAATTCATCCATGGCCGAAGACATGAATTTGGCCATCTGCATGTTTGACCAAACCATTATAACAGTTTTGACGTCAAAGAGGTCTATGATGTTTGAACAGTATTACAATATAACTATTATTACAAACGGAATGTATATACCGCAATTTGGAGAAATAGCATAAAAACAATATTTTGTTTTATAAGAAATTGGAATCTTTACCAAAACAAAGCAACCAAGAGAGCAGGAACCAAGGTAACATTTTAAGCCAATCTGTCGCCCAAAATTGGTGTGGGGTCAGCATTGACCAATAGTTAAAGGTAGGTAAGAGTCCTCTGTAGTGGTGAGACGCACTACTTAATATACACACAAAAAACACATTAAGTATCAGTAAAACTATGGTTTTCTAGATAATTACATTCTAGATGGTTATAACATGTATAAGAACTCGTGGAAGTAACATTGAGATGTGGAAAAATCACTCCATTAAGGAGGTAGATACATTCACAGGAATGGCACAGGATGGCCGCACGAGCAATGATTAAAGGCCGAAAGGAGGTTGTAAAATATATTTAAAAAGTTACATGAACCAGTCAAGGTGTCAGGATTTGGACACGCATTGTGGGTTCTCTGTAATTGTTGCTTTGTTTATAATATCAAATTATGTTAATCAATTGATATTTTGGTGATAAATTTGCCTTTCAATGGAAAAGGCCATTACTGGTGTCAATTTTTTAAAGAAAAATCTTATCACATAAACTGAAGCAATGTTTGGGAAAAAATGTGTGTTATTTACTCATTCTGTGTTGATTGAGTCAGACTATGATGACGTATGGAATGAATCTTACGAACATAAAAAACACAGAAGCTACAAAATCTTCCCTAGTCTCTCACGTACTACGAATAAAATAGAAAGTTAAAACGAGAACTAACCAGTTCGAAGTTTGACCGTTATTTTATGAGGAAGTAACGATGAGGGATTACCACCCTCCACTCCCGACCCTCATAAAATAAATATCATCTGTAGTTCTAAATCTATGTTGAGCCTTACATCGTACTCCGGCTATTAAGCTTTTCATTTGCCGCTGCTTGAAGTATGTGCCGATCATGACAGGCGGGGCTGCTTCACTATCCCTCATCGTTATCCTCATAAAATAACATCAAACTTAGAACTGGTAAGTTCTCATTTAATCCTTACTATTTTCCTGCCCTTCTCTCTATAAACATTTGACACCGCATTCTAATCAAGACTTTGCCTATCAAAGCCGTAGAAATATCCACTGACCGCCTCCCACAGCCCTACAGTGGGCAATAAATTCCAGCAGATTTCCGCACTCTGACTAAAAAAAGACCCCTCAACTCCCTTTGCTAAAAAGGGAGCCGTCCTTTAATTCTGAGGCTATGATCCCTGGTCCTAGAACCTCCCATCAGTAAACATCCTTTCCACATCCACTAAATCTATGCTTTTTCATTATTCTCTAAGTTTCAAATGGGTCCCCCCTCAACCTTCCATACCCAGCGGGTAAGAAGGCCATAATGTCAAAACTGATCATATGTTTACCCCACTCATTCCTGGAATCATTCTTGTAAACCTTCTGAACCCTCTCCAGAAACCACACATACCAAAAAACTGGGGGCCAAATTTGCTCACAAGAGCATTTGCTAAGAAAGGAGATGAACAGGAATTTCTTCGTCGGTGTGGAAGAACCCTGGGGGCCGGATGTGTTTCTTTTCAAGTCCCCACCCCGAAATGAATAGATTCTAATAATAAGAATCGCTGCTTATGGGAGAAGCAGGAGAATGGCGTTGAGATGGAAATGATAGACCAGTCCATGATTGAATGGCGAATAGACACCGATGGTCTTAATGGCCTAATCCTGCTTCCTGTGACATATGAATTCATGAAATGTCACTCTATCCTTGTTCTCCAGAGATGCTGCTTGCCTGCTGCGTTACTCCAGCACTCTGTGTGTTTTTTTACAAACCATCAACTGCAGTTCCTTGTATCCTCCTGGAACGGTTTGCTTGCGCTCCGACCCAAACTTCACTCTGAACAGAGGATCCACAAGCACTCTAGCAGCGATGCCACAGGTTGTGATTTCAGGCCAAATCTCTTCTGCCTCAACCTGAAATTTAATACGGATATATTTTCATTTCTTCTTGGACCTGAAGAAGCGATTTCAACTGAAATATGAACCTTATTGCGGAATCTCGGGCAGGTGCTTGACATTCTTGATCGTTATTCCGGACTTTCTGTTCAGTTCATACTTCCATGATGTGGATTTTCAAATCCTTCCAATGAGCATTTAGAATGTTTTCAATTGTTTTCGAAACAAGTGGAAAACTGAGGATATTGGGAAAAAATCCAAACAAAATGCAGAATTAACTCTTTTATTACTTTTACAATTATTCATTATAATCCTGTTATCTAATGGATAGTATGATGTGATATTGTGCAACATAAACTGGCAGCCTCTGCTTCCTTCCATGAAGCCCATTTTTCTGTCCCATTAGGATTCTAACCTTCCAACAGCAGCCCACCTGTGGAACCCCCTTCTCGATTCCTTACTGGAAGCCATGTATAACAACGCCTACATCTTCTGCCATCCTTGACCTTTGTGGTCTCGTCATCAAAAAACGGAATCAGATTCGTAAGCCCACAACCACCCACCGCACAGAACCAAGTCCCCCCACACACGAGCAGAATTTAGGCGATACAGCCCATCGAGTCTACTCTGCCATTAAATGTGGGCAGATCATCCCACTCAACCCCACTCTCTTGCCTTTTTCCCTTCACTTGCAGGAAGTGAGTGCAGTGAAACTTGTCCTTGGTTGCTATATTTGGGGGAAGTATCTCCAGCTACGATTCCTGGAATGACAACATCATGTTGAATGACCCAGGAAGGACTCATCCCAGTGCATCTGTAATGCAGAAGAGCAAATCATAGATAGGAGGTTCAGTGAGGTGAGCACAAACAAGGTTGCACCTGGTGGAGCTAGGGTGACCACCGGGAAAGAGAAGAGGCCCGTGGGGGAAGAGTGGAGAGGGGGGGGGAGAGAGGGAGGGAGGGGGGAGACGGGCCCCCAGATCTAGGCAGAGCAATCAGGATTCCTCTGTGCTGATTCCCCTCACTAGCAAGTCTATTGGTTCACATAAAAGCCCACGAAGTGTTGGAGTAATTTACTGGACAGCAACCACCTCTGTGACAACATGGATAAGTGACGATTTTAGTGGCGGGACCTGAGTCCTGAAGACGAGTCCATGGTCTAAAACGTCACCTGTCCATGTTCCAGAGAAGCTGCCTGGGAAGGGGAGAGGCTTGATGTGGGACCCGTTGGGGCCCCGTCCTCAACGCATGAGGTGGGGGCGGTGTCCGGTGCTCAACCCGACAGATGCGCCCTGACCAATCGGCCCATCACCCACCCACAAAGGAAAGTCTGAATTACGGAGCAATTCAATTACGTTATCCCCATGGTGTTGGGGGGGTGGGGGGGGTCAATATCACCCCGGATGACAGGCGCTCCCCGGATACAGGCGGCCCCCGGAGCCATTACACCCATCACCCCCCCCACAAGGAAAGTTTTTCCCATAAATGTGATTCTATTCCATCCTGAAATGGGACTCAAAGGCCAAAATGTATTGTTTTAACAAAGAAAATTCCTTTGATATACCCTGGACACCAACAAAAGTAGTGTTCGTGTGAGCCAAGGGTTTTGGTCGAAC
>JAVHYY010000498.1:0-75929 GCA_035221665.1 Okamejei kenojei | reverse complement strand
GATCCCTTTAGCTGCAAGGTCCTCCATCTAATCCCTCTTCAAATATAGCCAATGAACTTGACCTCAACACCTTCTGTGGCAGAGAATTCCAGAGACTCACCCTACCCTGTGTGAAAAATATTTTCCTCATCTCGGTCTTTAAGAAATTCCCCCTTATCCTTAGACGACGCGTGACCCCTTGTTCTGCACGACGAATCTGTAACAATCTTCCTGCATCTAGACTAGCCTATCCAAGCCCCTTAAGAAATGTTTTTTTAAAGAAGGAAACTGCAGATGCTGGAAATCGATGGTTACACAAAAAGCTGGTGAAAACGACAGCGGGTGCAAGCAGCATTCTAAGGAGCCGAAGGAGATAGGCGACGTTCCGGGTCGTGAACCTTCTTCAGTCTGAAGAAGGTTCTCGACCCGAAACGTCCCCTATCTCCTTCGCTCCTTAATGCTGCTGCACCCGCTTGATTTCTCCAGCTTTTTTGTGTACCCTTAAGAATGTATTGTAAAGTGTTCTATAATATCCCCTCTCTAGCGTCTTCAAAATTCCAGCGATACAAGCCAAGTCTATCCAGTCTTTCAACAATATGAAAGGTCCTGAACATCCCCAGGAATCAGTCTGGTGAACCTTCTTCTGGGTGGTTTTTAAAACCCCCTCTCTATGGCAAGAATTTATTTTCTCAATTTGGAGACCAAAACTGTTACGAAATACTCCAGGTGTGGTTTCACCAAAATCCTGTACAACTGCAGTAGAACCCTGGCCTTGCTCCTATACTCAAATCCTTTCGCTATGAATGCTACATACCATTTGCTCTCTTCAATGCCTGCTGCACCTGCATGCCTACTTTCAATGATTGGTGTACCATGACAAACGACACCCAGGTCCTCGTTTCATCTCCCCTTTTCCTAATTTGCCACCATTCAGATAAATAGTCCAACCCTCCTGTTTTTGCCACCAAAGTGGATAACCTCACATTTATCCACATTATACTGCATCTGCCATGCATTTTCCTACACACCCAGCCTATCCAAGTCAGCTTGCAGCCTCCTAGTATTCTCCTCACAACAATCACTACCCCCCCCCCCCCCCCCCGCAGCTTAGTGTCATACGCAAACTTGGAGATGTTGCATTCAATTCCCTCGTCCAAATCATTAATATATATTGTAAATAGCTGGGGTCCCAGCACTGAGCCTTGCGGTACCCCACTAGTCACTGCCTGCCATTCTTAAAAGGACCCATTTACTCCTACCCTTTGTTTCCTGTCTGCCAGCCAGTTCTCTATCCACATCAATACTGAACCCCCAATACCGTGTGCTTTAACTTTGTATACTAATCTCTTATGTGGGACCTTGTCAAAAGGCTTCTGAAAGTCTGGATATAACACATCCACTGGTTCACCCTTATCCACTCTACTAGTTACATCCTCGAAAAATTCTATAAGATTCGTCAGATATGATTTACCTTTCGTAAATCCATGCTCACTTTGTCCAATGATTTCACCACTTTCCAAATGCACTGCTATCCCATCTTTAATAACTGACTCTAGCAGTTTCTCCACTACCGATGTTGCACTAACAGGTCTGTAATTCCCCGTTTTCTCTCTTCCTCCTTTTTTAAAAAGTGGGGTTACATTAGCTACCCTCCAATCCTCAGGAACTACTCCAGAATCTAGAGAGTTTTGAAACATTATCACTAATGCATCCACTATTTTTGTGGCTACTTCCTTGAGTACTCTGGGATGCAGACTATCTGGCCCTTTGATCTGGGGATTTATCGGCCTTTAATCCATTCAATTTACCCAACACCACTTCCCGGCTAACCTGAATTTCACTAAGTTCCTCAACCTAATTTGACCCCTGGTCCCCTGCTATTTCTGGCAGATTATTTATGTCTTCCTTAGTGAAGACAGAACCAAAGTAGTTATTCAATTGGTCTGCCATGTCCTTGTTCCCCATGATCAATTCACCTCTTTCTGACTGCAAGGGACCTACATTTGTTTTAACTAATCTATTTCTCTTCACATATTTATAAAAACTTTTGCAGTCAGTTTTTATGTTCCCTGCCAGTTTTCTTTCATAATCTATTTTCCCTTTCCTAATTAAGCCCTTTGTCCTCCTCTGTTGAATTTCTCCCAGTCCTCTGGTAGGCTGCTTTTTCTGGATAATTTGTATGCTTCATCATTTGTTTTTATACTATCCATGATTTCCCTTGTTATCCATGGATCAAAGTCAAAAGTCAAAAGAGTTTATTGTCATGTGTCCCTGACAGGACAATGAAATTCTTTCTTTGCATAGCACAACAGAACATAGTAGGCATTGACTACAATTATATACGTAAATACACACATTAATTAATAAATTAATAAAGTGCAAATAACAGATGGAGGGGTATTAATGTTCAGAGGTTTGGCCGAGCCCAGTTTAATGGTTTAGGTTTAGGTTAAGGGGGGACTTGATTGAGGTCTTTAAAATGATGAAAGGGATAGACAGAGTTGACGTGGATACGTTTTTCCCATTGAGGGTAGGGAAGATTCAAACAAGAGGGCATGACATGAGAATTAAGGGACAGAAGTTTCAGGGTAACGTGAGGGGGAACTTCTTTACTCAAAGGGTGGTGGCTGTGTGGAATGAGCTTCCAGCAGAAGTGGTGGAGGCAGGATCGATTTTAACATTTAAGAGTAAAGTGGATAGGTATATGGACGTGAAGGGAATGGAGGGGTATGGTCTGAGTGCAGCTAGATGGGACTAGGGGAAAACAAATGGTCGGCACGGAATGGAAGGGCCAAGAGGGCCTGTTTCCGTGCTGTAATTGTTATATGGTTATATGGTTATATGGTTTAATAGCCTGATGGCTGTGGGAAAGTAGCTATTCCTGAACCGGGTCATTGCATTTCACAGGCTCCTGTACCTTCTACCCGAAGGTAGCAGGGAGATGAGTGTGTGGCCAGGGTGGTGTTGTTCCTTGATGATACTGCCAGCCTTTTTGAGACAGCGACTGTGGTAGATCCCCTCGATGGAAGGAAGGTCAGAGCCGATCATCATCGGCTCTGACCTTCCTTCCATCGAGGGGATCTACTCGACTGGGCAGTATTTACTGATTTTTGTAGTCTTTTCCTCTCCAGGGCAATCAAGTTGCCGAACAAAGCCACGATGCAACCGGTCAGCATGCTCTCTACTGTGCACCTGTAGGTTAGAGAGAGTCCTCCTTGATAGACCGACTCTCCGTAATCTTCCCAGGGAGTAGAGGCGCTGATGAGCTTTCTTAATAATTGCATCTGTGTTCTCGGACCAGGAAAGATCTTCACAGGTTTGCATGCCCAGGAATTTGAAGCTCTTGACCCTTTCAACCATCGACCCGTTGGTATAAACAGGACTGTGGGTCCCCATCCTACTCCTTCCAAAGTCCACAATCAGTTCCTTGATTTTGCTGGTGTTGAGGGCCAGGTTATTGTGCTGGTACCATATGGACAGTCACTCGATCTCTCTTCTGCACTCTGACTCATCCCCATCAGTGATACGTCCCACAACAGTGGTGTCATCAGCAAACTTGATGATGGAGTTCACGCTATGACTGGCTACGCAGTCATGAGTATAGAGTGAGTACAGCAGGGGGGCTGAACCACGCAGCCTTGAGGGTGCTCCCGTTGGTGATTGTTATCGAGCCTGACACATTTCCACCAATACGAACAGACTGTGGTTTGTGAATGACAAGTCGAGGATCCAATTGCAGAGGGATGCGCAGAGACCCAGTTCTGCGAGTTTGGTAACCAGCTTGGAGGGGATGATTGTGTTAAATGCCGAGGATGCACTACCTTCCCTGATTTATTCTTTTGCCAAACTGGGATGAACAATTATTGTAGTTCATCCATGCAGTCTTTAAATACCTTCCATTGCACATCCACTGTCAACCCTTTAAGAATCACTTGCCAGTCTATCTTGGCCAACGCACATCTCATACTTCAAAGTTACCTTTGTTTAAGTTCAGAACCCTTGTTTCTGACTTAATTATGTCACTCTCCATCCTAATGATGAACTCAACCATATTATGAGTCCACTCTTGCCCAAGGGGCCACGCACAACAAGATCACTCCCCCCCTTGGCTAACTAACCTTCCACCCCATTACTCAATACCCAGTCTAGAATAGCCTGCTCTCTCGTTGGTTCCTCTACATGTTGGTTTAGAAAACTATCCCGCATACATTCCAAGAAATCCTCTTCCTCAACACTCCTGCCCATTTGATTCACCCAATCTATATGTAGATTGAAGTCACCCATTATAACTGTTTTACCCTTGTTGCACGAATTTCTAATTTCCTATTTGATGCCATCACCCCAACTTCACTACTACTGTTCGGTGGCCTGTACACAACTCCCACTAGCGTTTTCTGCCCCTTAGAGTTTTGCAGCTCTACCCATATCGATTCCACATCCTCCAAGCTAATGTCCTTCCCTTTCCTATTGAATCAATCTCCTCTCTCACCAGCAATGCTACCCCACCTCCCTTTCCTTTCTGTCTATCCCTCCTGAATATTGCCATATATCCCTGGATGTTCATCTCCAGCCTGGTCCCCCTGGAGCCATATCTCCGTGATCCCAGCTATAGCATAGTCATTAATAGCTATCTGCACATTCAACTTGTCCACTTTATTACGAATGTTCCCTTGCATTGAGACACAAAGCCTTCAGGCTTGTTTTTTACAACACTCTTACTCCTTATACAATTATGTTGACAAGTGGCCCCTTTTGATTTTTGCCCTGGAAACCAACCACCTCTTATTCTCTGTTTATTATGTTTTTCTTCTTTCCGCCCTACATGATGGGCCTGAGTGCTTCCCTTCTTTGCTTCCTGCCTCAGGACACCCTGCCTACTGGCTTCTCTTATTTGAGTCCCTCCCCCAACCGTTCCAGTTTAAGTCCCCCTGGTAGACTTTGCAAATTTCCCTGCCAGGATACTGATCACCCTCGAGTTCAAGTGCAACTCGTCCCTTTTATACAGGTCACTCCTTCCCCCAAAGAGGTTCCACTGATCCAGAAACTTGAATCCCTGCCCTCTGCACCAGTTCTTCAGCCAGGCGTTTATCTTCCACCTTGCTCCATTCCTACTCTCACTGTCGCGTGGCACAGGAAGTAATCCTGAGATTATTATCTTTGCGGTTCTTTTCCTTAACTCTCTTCCTAACTCACTAAATTCTCCTTTCAGGATCTCTTCTCTTTTTTTACCCATGTAATTGGTACCAATATGTACCACGACCTCAGGCTCCTCTCCCTCCCTTTTCAGGATGTCTTGGACACGTTTCAGACACATCCTGGACCCTGGCACCAGGGAGGCAAACTACCATCCGGGTCTCTGGACTGCATCCACAGAATCACCATCTGACCCCCTGACTATAGAGTCCCCCTATTACTAATGCCCTCCCTCTTCTTTTCCTACCCTGAGCAACAGGGCCGGTGCCTGTACTGCAGGCCAGGTCGCTGTTGCTATCCCCCAGGTAGGCTGTCCCCCGCAACAGCACTCAAACTGGAGTACTTATTTTCAAGGTGTACAGCCACTGGTGTAACTCTCTAGCGCCCGCCTATGCCCCTTGCCTCTCCTAACCGTGACCCACGTGTCTGCCGCCTGTGGTTTTGGAGTAGAAATAGTTCCCTGCAACTCCTCTCTATGACCCTCCTCACTCTCACTCGACCAGACGAGAGGTCATTGAGCTGCTGCTCCAGGTCCCTAATACACTCCTTTGGGAGCCCCATCTCGACACACCTGGCACAGATGTGGACGTCTGAAGGGCTACCTGACTCCATGACCTCACCACATCTAACATCCAAGATAACAATAAGCTGCTCTGGTACTGCGACTCATACTTCTCCTACCCGAGATAAACACAACACAAAATACAATATACAATACAAAATACAAAGTACAGTACACTACAAACTGCTGGAATCTAAACTGCCAATCAGCTGCGTACTCAAGTCCACCAATCAGCGGCATGCTCAAGCCCCAGTTAATTGAATGGAACATTACGGATTTAGAATGTTACGGATTTTGGTTCCTCCCTCACCAACGGCTCCTGGCCTCTCTTTTTTGAAGGGCTTTCAGAAAAATATATTTTGTTGGCTTGCAAGGTGTTTTGCCCATTTGGCTTGGCTTTTTAAAGGGCTTGCAGAAAATGTCTTTTGGTTGGCTTGCAAGGTGTTTGCCCAAATTGTGGCTTGGCTTTTTAAAGGGCTTTCAGAAAACGTCTTTTGTTGGCTTGCCAAGGTGTTTTGCCCAATTGGCATGGCTTTTTAAAGGGCTTTTCAGAAAATGTATTTTTGTTGTCTTGCAGGTGTATGCCCAATTGGCTCGGGCTTTTAAAGTGCTTGCATTCTAAGTGTTTTCCCAATTGGCTTTGCATTTTTCAAGGGCTTTTTAAAGGGCTTTCAGAAAATGTACTTTTGTTGGCTGTAAGGTGTTTGCCCCAATTAGGCTTGGCTTTTTAAACGGCTTTAAGAAAATGTATATTGTTGGCGTGCAAGGTGTTTTGCCGAATTGGCTTGCATTTTAAAGGGTTTTCAGAAAATGTATTTTGTTGGCTTGCAAGGTGTTTGCCCAATGTGCTTGGCTTTTTACAGGGCTTTTTCAACAGTTTTCGAATGGAGAAAGCATGAATAAATTTTTTTATTAGATCAGGACTGTGTTTAATTGCAAAATTGGAGCTCATTCCGTGAGTTCCATTTAGTGGCAAGATGGCGCCAATTGCTTCATTTCCGTTTAGCGGTAAAGATGGTGCTGAGTGTGGGTCATTTCTGGTTCGTTGCAAGATAGCGCTGACTGCAGAAGGCACAGAGTGAAGAACATCATTGATTCATTCAAGAGAGCTTACTGCTCCTGTCTATGTGAGTGCGTTTGTTGGACGTTATTTAAAGCACGTGTTTGCTTCAGCAGCAGCCTCGACAGGAGGCTTATATGATTTGAATCATTCGTTTTTGCACATTGTATGTTCACCCACGTTTCTGAAGTTACTTGGCATTTTTGTATTGGTTGTGTGTGAGTGTGTGTGTTGTGTGTGTCTGTGTGTGTGTCTATGTGTGAGTGAGTCTGTGTGTGAATGAGTCGTCCTGTGTGTGAGTGTGTGTCTGAGAGTTTGTGTGTGGTATAGGGGGTTGCACGTAAGGTCTCCGGTGAAAGAGCTTGATGAACGGAACCTCTCAATCCATCTGGAGGACTAATCGCAGCTTCCGGTATAATGTTGTTATACATGAAACGCATACTTTCCTACCTGTTAACAACCGCCAAAATGGTGAATATTTGTGCTGTAAATAAATTGTGGAAGTCAGGGTAACTGTGAGAGATATCTATCCTACTTCCAAAAGTGAAGAGAAATTAAGGTAAAGAAAAGCAAGAGCTGAAAGGACAACAACAGCTAAAGTGCTTGGCAAACATTGGCCGTGCAGATATTGAGATTGAAATATTGGGAATTATCGCATTTTGCTCCACTGCATTTCATCAAGAGTAAGGCATTATTTTGGTTTTTTGTTGATTCATTTGGTATCTAAAAAGTTTCAGAAATGCTGTAAAATGTTAAAATCGCCCATGGTTCTGAAATGGGTTTTTACATGCATAAATAAAATGCTTGTGAAGCTAAATTTATCATTAAAAAAATCTCAAGACTTACAAGGAGGTCTGTAGAAAGGTAAGTTTCTTATCATTATGGTATTGAGATGTAAATTTTGGCCAATAATAAAATGTCCTGACAGCTGTAAACATCTACTTCCCTTTCTATGTTTCTAATAGGATATTGTCAATTTGCTGAGGTTGATTATGTCCAATTAACAGCTAACAATTATGCCAATCCTTGGCTTGCATCTGAGATAAAAATGTAATTCAAAACCCACGATAACTAATCATGTAAACTTAAAAAAAAATTTGGTAAGTGAACCACACGATTTATTTCAAATTTTTATTTCTTTACTTTTTTTTTTCCCCTATCTATTTTATTATTTTTTATTTTCATTGATTTTCCATTTAGTTCATTTACAGTGTTTTATTTTAAAACAAGTGTTTGCACTGTTTATGTATATATATCTCTGTGAAAAATTAATAACAATTTAAGTGAAAAAAGAAATGGATTTTGTTGTGGGACCTGCACTGTGCTTGAATTGAAATGAAATGGATTTTGTTGTTGGCCCTGCACTGTGCTTGACTTGAAATGAAATTGATTTTGTTGTTGGCCCTGCAATGTTCTTGACCTGAAATGAAATGCATTTTGTTCTTGGCCGTGCACTGTGCTTGACTTGAAATGAAATGCATTTTGTTCTTGGCCGTGCACTGTGCTTGACTTGAAATGAAATGGATTTTGTTCCTGGACCTGCACTGGTGCAGGAAAAATGGTCTACGGTCGATCACCATAAATAAAACAAAATAAGAAAATCAATCAAAATAAATAGATGAGAAAAAAAAAGAAAATAAATAAAAAATTGAAATATATCCGTGTGGTTCACTTACCAGTTTAAAAAAAACGTTACATTGATTAGTTATCTGGAGATATTTCAATATTCACACACACTTACTATCTAGTTCTATATAACACAATCTTCCCATATTGAGCTCGGATTTATCTAGTGGGTGACATGGCTCAAATAAGTGATCAATTTTTCCCAGATCTTCTCAAATGAATTCTCCTTGACTCTCAATGAATATGTCAGTTTCTCCATAGTAAGGATGTTTCACACAATTTCTAACCACTTTGTTCTTGGCCCTGCAATGTGTCTGACTTGAAATGGAATGGATTGAATTGTTGGCTCTGCACTGTGCTTGATTTGGAATGGAATGGATTGAATTGTTGGCCCTGTACTGTGCTTGACTTGGAATTAAATGGATTGAATTGTTGGCTCTGCACTGTGCTTGGCTTGGAATGGAATGAATTGAATGTTGGCCCTGCATTGTGCTTGACTTGGAATGGAATGGATTTAATTGTTGGCCCTACCTTATGGACTGCACATGTGCTTGACTTGGATTAAACTGGATTGAGATTGTTGGCTCTGCACTGTGTTGACTTGGAATGGAATGATTTGAATTGTTGGCCCTGCACTGTGCTTGGTCCAAAGGTCCCACTCACTCCAGAAGTTCTGCTCACTCCAGAAGTCCCGTTCAGTGGAGAGGCTGCGCTCAGCCGCGTGAGTAGATTCAGGAGTTTTACTATCATACTACGACTAAGTGGGACCCGTTGGTCCCAGCAACACACGGGAGGGATGGTCATCCAACGCAATATCCACCTCTCCCCCAATTCCAATATTGCTGGCCAGTGGGGTGGGGGTGGGGCTTTCTGTTTGCGCTTGTACGGGTGTTGGGGGGGGGGGGGGCCAAAGGGACTGGTTTCCAGAGGGCTTGTATGGACATTGAGGGCCGAATGGATTCCTTGGTCTGGCAGCTCAGTCACTGAGGCCAGGCAGCTCTGTCACTGCAGCCTGGCAGTACAGTCACTCGGTCCTGGCAGGCTGGCAGCTGAGAAATTGCCAGAGATTCTGCCCAAAACAGGTGACTCTGTGAGAGAGAAGGGGGAGAGGATGGACTGAATGGGATTATAGGGCTGGGCACTTTCAGTCACTTACAGCTGGTGGGCTGGCAGTTCACTTACTCATGGCTGATGGGCTGGCAGTGCAATCACTCACAGCTGGTGGGCTGGCAGTTCACTTACTCACGGTTGGTGGGCTGGCAGTGCAGTCCACTCAAGGCTGGCAGTTCAGTCACTCACAGCTGATGGGCTGGCAGTATACTTTTATTGGGTTTTGATGTCTCACACAATTTCTAACCACTGTTCCTGTTTGGACATTTTTCATTAAGCCACTGCCTGGTAATGGCCTTCTTACTTGATGCAAGCTTTAATCCAATAGGTTTCCTCCATCTTTACAATATCTTTAATTCACCCCGGATACATGACACGGCAGGTATTTGGGATTTTATAACCCAAGATATATATATATATATATATTTATTTAAAAATATATATTTATTAGAGGTAAATACATCAATGTACTTCACATATATCTTGTTGCAATCATTGTACCCCATAATTTTATGGCCTTTAAAGAAAAAGAATAGAAAGAAAGAGAGTGAATAGGTGAAAAGAGTTGTGATAGTGAAAGAGCGAGCCAAAAGGGAGACGAAACCCTTGTTCAAAGAATTAGAGAATGGGGGTTTAGGGACCCTAAAAAAAAGGAAAAGGAAAAAAAACAGTTACTCTGTTAGAAATATCACGCAAAATGAATCCACCAACTCCATAGTTTTTCATCCCCCCCCCACCAAGGCCCGAGGTACTCCTGCACCCTATCTTTGTAGCAATTCAATAAATGCAGACCACGTCTGAAAGAAGCGTTCTGATTTTCCTTCCAGGCGGAGTCTCATATCTTCCAGATGTAGTGTTTCAAACATAGTTCAAATCCACATATTTAATGTTGGTATAGGAGCATTTTTCCATAATTTTAAGATTAGTTTTTTTCCTATTATTAAGCCGTAATCAAATAAATTCTTTTGATACGCATTTAATTACACCGGTACTACCTTCTGTCATTCCGAAAATAATCCATTCTGGCTTTTGGTATCATTTTTATTTTTAAAACACTTTTTGTGAAAATTTCAAAGATTTCAATCCAAAACCTTTGAATTTTTGTACAAAAGATGAATGAGTGCGCTATTGTAGCTTCTTGACAGTGGCTTTTATCACAAATTGGTGAAACATTAGGGGAAAATTTATTTAATTTAGTTTTTGAGTAGTATAATCTATGTATAATTTTAAATTGTATTAAAGTGTGTCTTACGTTAATTGAGCATTTATGCACATTTAATAAGTATTCTTTCCACCTTTCATTGGAAATGTTTATGTTTAGTTTGTTTTCCCACTCACCTCTAATACCTTCCATTGTTGGTATTACTGCATTTAGTATAATATTATATATACGTGAAATTTTACTTCGGAGTCACGTGAGTGACTACATGAATAGAAGCCCGTACAGCCGTTGGTGCGTCATGACGTCAGACGCTGGTGCAGTCGGCCGGTTGGAGCAGCAGCGCTCCTCCGAGCGGTAAGTTTAAACGGGTTACACGAAAAGCTGGAGAATTCAGCGGGTGCAGCAGCATCTAAGGAGCGAAGGAGATGGGCGACGTTTCGGGTCGAGACCCTTCTTCAGATTTCACCCTCGATTCTCCAGCATCTGCAGTTCTTCGTTAACAAGTTTAAACGGAGGTAAGGTTTTTTGAAAAATTTTACCACCGGTCATTCTTCTGCGACGGTTGGGAGTTTTGTAGATATGTTGCAGAAAGTGAAGAAGGTGTCGGCGAGGCGCTCCGGGGGTAGAAAGGAGAGTGACCTGGAGAGTGTTGAGGATGGAGGCCCGTCTGGTACACCTGGTCCGGTGCTGGCTACACAGCCAGTGGTTGCGGACCCACTGCCGGGGGGCAGTGGAGGCTTGTCAGTAGGGTGGAAGGCCACTGGCAAGTCTCTGTGGCCCGTAAATGAGTCGGGCCTGGAGGTTATACCCTCCATAGGAGAGTCTGTTTGCTCACGGCTCTCCCACGTCGAGATTCTATTACAAAAGAATGCTCGACAGGGACCAGCTCCGTGAGGAGGAGTGGTGCCCAAGCCAGGCTGATGGACAGCTTGTGCTAGCAGCACCTGTTTCAGGGCTGCAGAACTATCCTGCCTGTGAGGAGGATGTTCCTGCTCCTTGAGGAGGAGTGGTGCCCAAGCCAGGCTGATGGAGAGCTTGTGCTAGCAGCACCTGTTTCAGGGCTGCAAGAACTAACCTGCCTGTGAGGAGGATGTTCTATCAGGGCCGTTTGCTGACACGTTTCTATGCTGGGGGAGAGCAGTAAAGGTGTTTCGGTTGGAGGTAATTCCGAACATGGCTGGGAAGTTTGCTGAGTGTAGAGAGGCAGGAAAGGCGATTGATGTAGAATTGGCCGAAGCCAATTCAGTATATGCTCTCCCACCAGTTACAGGAGCTAGCTATGGATGAAGTAGCAAAAAACTATAAAGCTCGTGTTAATTGTGATCTCCTGAAGGTACCGGTGGTTAATCACCAAATTTGCATAGATGGGTTTGCCTGCTAGGGCCCAGGAGATGAAGTTTTTAAAAAAGTGCTTAAACTGTTGTAAGCAGGTATTACAGCTGTGGTGAAAGTTATTGATACAAATAATATGGTTGAAGCACACCAGGATGAAACTGGGACTCCTTTGTAATGCATTTTGAAATTAATAATATCGGGGGAGGGCCGCTAATAGGCCAGTGCTAACCCGAATTTGGCGAGTTGTGCAAACCGACCAGTGTACCACCACGAAATCTGTTGTTTGGTGGTAACCTTGCAAAAAGGGTCAAAGACTGTTAAGAGGTTGTTATAACCATGGCCCTCATTAAGCCAGCTGGAAGCAAGGCAAAAAAGGTTCTCTACAAGAAGTCGAGGACAACAAGGCCGCAAGGAAAGATGCTGGTAAGGAATATAACATTGACAGACGATGAATTAACTGATGTTTCCTGTTCAAATTGGGGAAGGTTAAAAATTGTTCTCAAACAATGGCAGCAGTTGACATCGGATTTGTTCATACTTAGTGTATTGAAGGGGTGAAAAATTGGATTTTACTATGACAGTCTACCTAATCAACATTTTCCTAGTTGTAAACTTATTTTTCAGATGAGGAAAATGTGCTTATTCAAGCAGAGATTCAGTCGTTACATAAGAAGGGGTAATTGAGCCTTCTGTCTATCAAAGTCAACAATTTCTGTCAAGTATATTTCCCAGATCTAAAAAGACTGGGGGATGTAGAATTATTCTGGATTATCGAATGTGAACAAATTTGTTTGTTATGGGCATTTCAAAATGGAGACCTTTACCACGGGCAAACATCTAGTGTCCAAAGGGTATTATATGGCAACCATTGATTTAAAGAATGCGTATTACGTAGTGTCTATTCATGGTGATGATAGAAGATATTTGAAATTTATTTGGATGACTGAGCTGTGGCAATTCAGGACATTGCCGAATGGATTAACTTCAGCTCCTAGATTATTTACTAAATTGGTAAAACCTGTGTTAGCATTACTTAGAGCTCAGGGGCATGTGGTAATGGCCTATTTAGATGATATTCTGATTGTTGGAAAGACTCATGCTGAAACTCAATCATCAGTTTCAGTTGTTAAAATCACTTTTGAACAAATGGGATTTGTTATTCACCCAGATAAATCTAAATTATCACCAGTCCAATTGATTATCTGAGATTTACCATTAATTCCAATCACATGTTGGTAACTTTGCCCAGGGATAAATTGAATCAGTTAATTGAGGACTGTGTTAATCTCGTTGGAGAACAACGGCCTTCGATTAGACAAGTAGCCAGTTTTATTGGGAAGTTGTTGCAGCCTTTCCAGCTGTGCAGTATGGTCCTCTGCATTATCAACAATTACAACCATCAAAGGAACAGGCACTGAGAATACAAAGGGGGCATTTTTGATAGGCCTATGCAGTTGTCAGCTGGGGCGATTGCTGACATACAATGGTGGATAGTACATGTTTCAAAAAATTTAAGGAAGGTTTTGGTGGAATCACCGTCACTGATATTACAGACTGATGTAAGTGCACTGGGTTGGGGTGCAACAGATATGTCTTCTAGTTGTGGAGGCAGATGGAATGTGGATGAGACATCGCTTCCTCAATTAAGAGGGATTAATTATTTAGAGTTGTTGGGCACCTGGTATGGGCTCAAAGCTTATTGTTCTACAAGGAGGGATCTGCATGTGCAGGTCAGATTGACAACACCACAGCAGTGGCATATGTAAACCACATGGGTGGAGTTAAGTCACAGTCTTGTGATAGACTGGCTAACCAGATTTGGAGCTGGTGTATTGACCAAAATATCTGGCTTTCAGCACTTTATTTGCCAGGAAGAGGTCACGTCAGTTTAATGACAATATTGAAATGGATGTTAAATCAGGATGTATTTAACCAAATGATTGATCAGTATGCATTGCCAGATATGACTTGTTTGCATCTCGATTAAATCATCAGTTACCTAGATATGTTTCATGGTAACCAGGTCCTGGGGCAGTAGCAGTGGATGCATTTTCGCTGCATTGGGGGAGGAATGTTTGTGTATGTATTTCCTTCATTCTGTCCTCATCAGCAGATGTTTGCAAAAGATCAAGGAGGACTCCGCTTCAGGGGTATTGGTAGTGCCAGATTGGCCTACACGAGCATGGTTTCCCGTTGTATTACAAATGGCTAGGGAGCCTTACATGCTTATGCCCAAGAATAAAAATCTACTGGTAAATCCAGTCATTGGGGATCAACATCCTTTATAGGATCGTATTGATCTGTTAATTTTGCAGATTTTTAAGGAGGCCATACCTGGGGAGAGGACTGTCTCATCGGACGGTGGATGTTCTCACGTCGGCCTGCAGGGATAGTACACAGCAGCAATATATCACCTATATAAGGAAGTGGGAGCAATTCTGCCTACAGCAGGATATTGTATATCACACTGCAGGGATCACGGATGTATTGGAGTTTGTCAACTCTTTATTTTGACCAAAAAATTAAGTTACAGTGCGATTAATTCAGCCAGAAGTGCTCTGTCTTCTTACTTACCTATGAATGCAGAATTGCATACAGTAGGGACACATCCGTTAGTTCACGATTCATGAAGGGGGTTTTCAATTCTAATCCTCCTAAACCCAGGTATGCCGGGATTTGGAATGTGAGTGAGGTTCTTATGGTTCTTCGCCAGTGGGCTCCGGTTACAAGCCTATCTATAGCCAAATTAACTATGAAGGTGGTCATGCTTATGGTGTAGGTTTCAGCCCAAGGTTTACCCCGCAGATGATCGCTTCTGTATAGTCTCACATTTATCTCGTTACATTGAGATTACTAAACCTCTGAGAGGAACAGAGTTGGCTTTGTTTATTAGTCACAAAAAAACACACAGTAAGGTGTCGGTGCAAACGATTTCAAGGTCCTCGCGGTCGCAGGATGGTCCAGTGAGCTAACTTTTCAGAGGTTTTATCACAAGCTGATTTCAAGGCTCGGGGTGTTTGCTGATTCTGGTGTCAGTACTGTTACATTTTTCCCCTGAGTTAGAGGGGTTTGTTATGATTTGTTTGTAAATAAACTGTTATTTCATTTAACAAATGTATTACTGATGCATGATTGATTGTTAACGACTTTTGAGTCAATCCAGGCAGTGTGAACGTCGGATATGAGTCTGCGGCGTGAATTCACAGTGCTTTGAAGTCTTCACGTAGTCACTCACCTGACTCCGAAGTAAAATAGTAAGATTAAACGAGAACTTACCAGTTTGAAGTTTGATCTCTATTTTATGAGGAGTCGAGTTGAGGGACTACGTGCCCTCCGCTCCCACCCTCATAGATCTCATCTGGTAGTTCTAGTTTTATCATCTTACCGTTATACTTCGGTCATTGTTAGCTGTGAATTCATTCCTCTGCTTTGAAGATTGACGCACCAACGGCTGTACGGGCTTCTATTCACGTAGTCTCTCAACTCGACTCCTCATAAAATAAAGATCAAACTTCAAACTGGTAAGTTCTCGTTTAATCTTACTATTAAATTTGGTGATTCCGCCTTTGTATTCATTACTTCACCTAGTAAGTCTAATGGCATTGTGTGAAATTCATGTGCATGTTTTTTCAAATAATCACATATTTGGAAATATTTAAAATACTGATTGTTACCCAGATTGTATTTTAGTTGTAATTGTTTAAATGATAATAGTTTTCCCGTATCATACAAATCTCCCAAAGTTTTAATTTCTGATCTTACCCATTGTATGAATGCTTTGTCTATAATCGAGGGTTTAAACAGAGGGTTTTTAGCAATAGGAGAGAGGAGAGATAAGTTTCTTAATTTTAAATTGTATTTTATTTGTTTCCAAATTCTGATTGTACTATGTATAATTGGGTTTTTGTTGTAGTTTGTATTATTCACCGTCATTGGTGAAAGAAGGATTGCACCAATATTAAAGGGGGAGCAGTCCTCTTTTTCCATAATGATCCATTCTGGTTGATGAAGAGCATTATCCAACAATTGAATCATATTTCTAATATTTACCGACCAATAATAATACATAAAATTAGGGAGTGCTAATCCCCCTATTACTTTGGGTTTATTCAGGTGTTGTCTTTGTATTCTATGAGTTTTATAATCCCAAATAAAATTTGTAATATCTGAGTCCAATTTAAAAAAAAACTTTTATTGGAAGATTGGAACAAGTATAGAATTTGTGGTAGAAAAATCATTTTTATGGCGTTTATTCGACTTATTAAGGACATTGGGAGCTTTTTCCAGCATTTAATTAAATTATGTAATTTCTTAAGTACAGGGTTATAGTTTGCTTTAAACATGTCTTGATATCTTCTAGTAATTTCAATGCCCAAGTATTTAAATTTTTCCCCAGCTATGTTAAAAGGAAATTGTACGAGATGTATAGAATCTTTCGGTTTTATTGACATGATTTCACTTTTATTCCAGTTTATTCTGTAACCTGAAAATGAACCGAAATCCTCAATTAAATTTAAAATATTGGATATAGTGATATGAGACTTTGTGATGTACAAAAGTACATCATCAGCGTATGATGATATTTTATTGTTTGAATATTTTGTCTTATATCCGTGGATATTCGGATGAGTTCTAATACTTTCCACTAGTGGTTCAATTATGAGGGCAAATAACAATGGTGATAATGAACAACCCTGTCTATTACCCTTTGACAGTTGAAATTTTGTGGATAAAATATTATTAGTTAATATTCTGGCCATTGGCTTATTATATATTAATTCAATCCATTGAATGAAATTCTCTCCCAGTTTAAATGTTTGCAATACCTTAACCATATACTTCCATTCAACCTGATCGAATGCTTTCTCTGCATCCAGCGAAATAATTGCGAGATTTGGATCTTTAGTTTGGTGTGAGTGCATTATATTAAGCAGACGTCTCAAATTATTAAATTAATGTCTCTTAGGGATAAACCCCGTTTGATCTGAATGTATTAGTTTAATGGCGTACTTATTTAATCTTCTTGCTAATATTTTTGCTAATATTTTTTGATCTGTTATTTAACAACGCGATAGCTCTATAGATCCAGGTTCTTCCTCATCTTTTATCTTTCTTAAGTATTAATGTAATCGTCATAGATTATGCTAGTGTAATCAGGTAATATTTGTTTCTCTTGAAAGCGTGTGTGTACATTTTCTTAGACGAGGAATAAATATATTGTATACATCTTTTTCTAGAATTCATTACTAAATACACGGACCTGGTGTTTTTTTTCCATTTCTTTTAATGAAATATTGTTTCTTCTATTTCCTATTTGAGATTTGGTGCTCCCAATTCCTCTTGTTCCTGCAATTCTAGTTTGGGAAGATTGCAATTATCCAGAAACTCAGTGATTGTGTTTGGTGTCCGTGTGTCGTGTTTGGATGTAATACAACTCCTCATAAAATTGACAAATCTTTTTATTAATTTCATTCGGTAATGTTTTAAATACTTCCCCTTTATATCTATTTAATCTTTGAAATTCGTTTGTTCCCTTTACTCGTTTTATAATTGGCGTGCGAGAAGTTTATGAGGCTTCTCCCCCAAAATTCAAACTGTTTCCCCGTCTTGTAATTTGAACTCTCTCTTCTTATAACTTTCTCTAATAGTAATTTATTTAATTTCGAATTTTTAGTATCTAATATTTTATTGTGTTTATCCATGGACGGGTCTTATAGCATTATCCTATACCAATTGTCTAATTTTTCCTCTAGCTGCCATTGTCGTTCATATTTTTTTTTAATTCTGAAGGGCTTTGCGTATGAAATTACAACACATCTATAAAACCTTTGAAAGATTCCCCATAAAAATTTGGTGGTGTGTTCATTTATTTTGAAAAAAGATCATTCTGCTGTCTTGATATATACTTACCCTTGCGGTCTTTTAAATTTGGGGTTATAACCTCGACAGAAACGATGTATTCTTAGACATGCCTTCTATTTTTTAAAAAAAGTAAGGGGGTGAATGATCTGAAATCCGTATTGTGTGGTATTTTGGGTAAGAGTAAGTACGAATTAATTTTTGTGTCACCAGGAACTAATTTTTTAACATGAGTAAAGTCTGTGTACCGATAATACAAGACGCAATTTTCCTTGCCTGTCGGATTTGCAATCCTCCAAACATCGTTATATTGTATTTTTTATATATTTTTTATAAAAGTTCACTAGTTTTAGATTTCATATTAACAATCGTTGTTTGACTAGATTTATCTAAATAAGGACTAAGACACAGTAAAAGTCTCCCCAATATAACACTTGTAAGTATATTCTGCAATTATATTCAAAATTTTATTTAAAAATGCGGATATCAAAGTTAGGACGCATATATAATTACCAATGTGATTGAGATTGCATGATCTCACGGTATCTATTCAAAAATCCTCCCATCCGTATCTGTTAAGGTATATTTTTCTGTTTACAATTGGTATATCTTTGCGAATCATGATGGAACGTGCCTCTGGATTCACACTTGATGTAGTATGAGTGACGAATGAAAAGTTTTGACACACCTTATCCAGATTTGGCCCTCAATCTAACTTGGATCTGAACTTTTAAGATGGCGTTTCTTGGAGGAAGATAACATCTGACAAATGCTTTCAGCTGTGCTAAAATCTTGCTCCTTTTAATACGTTTGTTAGCCCCCCCTAATATTCCAACTTCAAAATTAAATTCCTCCCGATTTATTTTGTTTAGTGTCTTGCATTTTGACTAGGTTTAGTACCTATGTATCTTGTGGTGTATCAGGTATTTAAGCAATGGGGGAACAGTCAACCTACCAAGTTCAGTTTGTGGATTTCTTTTGCGATTATCGTTGAATAAAAAAAACACACATGTGATTAATTGTGATAGTAAAAAATCCATTATTCTTCAAGAAAATATTTAACATTATCCCTATAGCCACTCAACATAATCTAATAATTGGAGGTGATTTTAATTGTACCTTAGATAATTATTTAGATAGATCATCAATGAAAAGGCAAACCACTTCTAAGTCAAGTACATTTATAAATTATATTATTAACACAGCAAACGTTAAGGATATCTGGAGAACATATAAGCCATCTGGTTGAGAATATTCATTCTTTTCCCCTGTATTTGGAACCTACTCAAGGATAGACTATTTTTTAATAGATTCAAAACTAATCCCATTTACATATGACTCAAAATATCATAATGTTATTATCTCGGATCATGCTCCATTAACATTTAAGATACAATTAAAAGACATAACTATTAAAACCTCTAACTGGAGACTCAACCCCCAAATATTAAAGGATAGGGCTTGTTTATGATTACTTGGTAAAACAGATTAAAATTATTTTTTGAAACTAATGACAAACCTGGAAATTTCACCATCACCTGCTTTGGGATACATTTTAAAGAATTATGTGTGGTGCGATCATATCAGCACATGCATACTTTAATAAGGAAAATCGAAAGACTCAAGAAAAGTTGGAAAATGAAATAAAACAATTAGATATTAAAAATGCAATATCCCCTTCTAAGGGGATAAGTAATAAAATTGCAACATTAAAATATAAGCTAAACAAAATATACTCAAATCAGATTATTAAACTTTTTCAACAGACTAAACAAATACACTTTGAATTTGGGGATAAACCACAAAGATTACTGGCACGCCAGCTTAGAAAATTTGATGAGGAAGAAAAATAATACATAAAATTAGATCTGAACAAGGAGAAATACTGACTTTATCAAAAGATATCAATTATACATGTTTACAATATTATCAAAATCTTTACTCATCTAAACTAGCATGACAATCAGATGGAATGGAAACATTCCTACAAGAATGTCATATTAACAGTTTAGATCAGGAAGGTAGAGACTTGTTAAATGCTGATATATCAGTAAAAGATATTGAAGAATCAATTGGATCATTAAATAACGGAAAAGCCGCAGGCCCTGATGGCTTAAGTGTTGAATTTTATAAGAAGTTTCATCATCTGATCTCTCCACGCTTACATACAATATATAAATATGCATATGAACAAGGAAAGTTATTACCAGAATCATTAAATGAATCTACAATTGCACTTATCCCTAAAGCTGATAAAGATTTGGAAGACCCTGGATCATACAGAGCAATAGCTCTTTTAAATATTGATCAAAAAATACTAACTAAAATTGTATCTCGGAGGCTAAGTTTAGTGATTAATAAATTAATACATCATGACCAAACAGGTTTTATTCCAAAACGCTATTCATCCTATAATCTGAGACGTCTATTCAATGTCATGTACTCAAAAAGAGTGAATGATATTGAACAAGCTGTCATATTCTTAGATGCTGAAAAAGCATTTGACCAGGTTGAATGGCCATATTTATTTAAAAAAATGCAGAAATTAAATGGTGGACTAGCACTACCAAATTTCTTATATTATTTCTGGGCAGTTCAGATTAAGAATATGAATTTTTGGTTGGTAAATTTAGATCATGAACCAAGCTGGCTAAAGATGGAAAAGGAAGACTGCCTTTTGATGTAGGTTTGATTCTTTTTGCACCAAGGGAAGTACAAAAAAAATTTATGGTGACAATCCTATAATTCATAGCAATAGACGTATTTGGAAACAAATAGTTAACACCCTACATATGGATAATTTGTCACTTTGTTTGCCAATTATGAATAATCCCTTGTTTAGGCCCTCTGTATTGGACAAGGGGTTTAGACACTGGAATGATTTAGGAATTAAAAAGATAGAACACCTTTACAAGAAAGGAAAATGTCTTTCATTTCAAGAGTTACAGGATATCTATGGATTGCAGTCAAATAATATATTTAGGTATTTACAAATTAGAAACTATATTAAGTCAAATACGCAAGACTATAAAAATAGAAAACCAGGATTATTAGATGAATTGTTTAATAAAACACCAAATACAGAAAAATTAATATCGTATATATACAATACTATTTGGATAGGGAAATCCCAACTTCGGAAATATATCGACAAACATGGGAAAATGAAATAGGTTTATCTATAACGAAGGAAATTTGGGAAGAAAAGCCTACAAACGTATACATCGTTGGCTCATTAAATGCCTAGACATATTTTGATACAATTTAAGGTATTCACAGATTACATTATTCAAAAACGAAATTAAATAAATTTAATCCTAACATTTCTCCTTTGTGTGATAAATGTCAGAACCTGGAAGCTAAATTTAACGCATAGTTTTGTAACATGTATAAAACTCAATTATTATTGGACAGAAAATCTTTAGAGTTATCTCTGAAGTTCTTAAAATTAAACTGGACCCAGATCCAAAATTAATAATATTAGGAGTCCCGGATTCAAATTTAATATTAACAGTAAACCAAAGAAATTTCTTGGATTACTGTTTGATAACAGGGAAAAAATTAATACTGAAATTTTGGAAGGGAACATTATCCCCCACAATTAAAATGTGGACAGTGGAAATGTTGGAGACGTTGCATTTGGAAAGAATCAGATTTGTCCTAATGGACAAATACGAACTCTTTTAACAGATATGGTCTCCATATACAGAATATTTGAAGGGGTAGCTGTTCTTGGCATCACAACTCAATGGGTACCCGGCAGGATTAGATGAAAATAACTCTCTTTTTTTCGGATTTGTATACATGTCTCTATTGATATCGCTATTTGTAATTGTATTATTCACTATTAAGATGTATACTATAATCTCTTTTTATATATATATAATACTTTGTTTTAATTAAATATATATAAAAAGAATATATACATATATATATATTTTTCTCTCTCTTCTCTTTCTCTTTCTATATAATCAAAATTATTATTTAATCACTATTCTTATTGATTAAAATCTATTCTTTTCTTTTTCTACTTTCTCAAAAAATAGAAGTTTATAAGAATTATTCGTAACATTCGTATACTTATTGAAATAAGTTGGTTGTGTATTTGAAAAGTTGTTATACCGTTGTTATGATGGATTACTTCTAATAAAAATATTATTACAAAAAAAAATAGTAAAAATGAAAATCCAGTGACTGAGCTTGTCAGCACTGTAATAAGTGGCCCACCTGTTGGTGGGAGAAAACATTGTATCAATTTCCGTTGTCAATGTTAATAAACAAATAGCTCCATTCCCTCAATAAGTCATAACATATCCGTACTAGAACCGAGCCGATTCCAAATCAACTATATAATACCTAGTTGCAGTACATATATCCATTTCATATGTATTCCCAAATATATCTAACTGTTTTATCAACAGAATGTTAAGCATCAGTTTTTACCTCGATAGTTATCAGCTATTCGTTGAAGGGGCTACCTAGGGCAGGCTTCTGGATCTCAGCCAGGAGCCCGTCATCCCCCTCACAACCCAGTTATAAATCTGCTTAAAACTTATTAAGATATTAAGTTATAGATGTTAGATTGTCCCTTACTACCGATCTGATTAATGTTCCTTACAATTTCTATAATAGTATTCTATGTTTTAAGTGTTAAAAGTGTTATTCAGTTAAAAATTTTAAACCACGGTAATTGCTCTGTTCAGATTATATTGTAAAGCTCTGTATTAACATTCCTCGATAAGCCGTCAAGTCTACACACAGGGAGAGTTCCATCTTCTGTTGAATTCTCTTCCACATCAGATTTGAAAATTCATGTTGAAATAGTAAAGAGAGGAGTGTCCATACAGTACAGCTTTCCGGACAAGGGGTCACATGATAAGGGGGAAATCCTTTAGACCGAGATGAGAAAGACTTTCCTTCACACAGAGAGTTATTATTTCCTCTTCCACTCTTGCCACAGAGGGTAGTTTAGCCCATTTTGAAAATGATTTTTGCGAGTTTTGGTCTCCAAATCCTGACATTAATTAGTTGCAGAGAAGGTTCACCAGGAATCCTTGTGGATCAGGACTGTCTTATGAAGAAAGAGGGTATGGAGAGAAGGCAGGACTCGGTTTATACTTTCACTGGAATTTAGGTGATTGAGAGGGGATCTTATAGAGCGACTTTAGGGTTTGGACAGGCTAGAATGGGAAGGTCCAGGACAACGTCACCAGCTTAAGGAATAAGGGGGAAATCCTTAAAGCAGAGATGAGAAAGGGACTTTTCTACACACAGAGAGTGGTGAGTCTCTCTCTGGAACTCTCATGGCCACAGTGGGTATGTTTGCCAGTTCATTGCTATAGATTTAAGCAGTGGATGTTGGATGTGGGGCCCTATGTGGCTAATGGCGTGAATCAGAGGAGGTATAGGGAGAGTGCAGGTACGGGATAACTTGAGTTGGATGATCAGACCATGATCAATGACTCCTGCATTTTCATGTTTCTATGATTTTTGCTGATTGTTGTAAGAAATGCGCATTCTCACGGGAAAGTAGACTCTATATCTGACACTCTTCACGCATTGGAGCACTTGCTTTACCTTGAAGAACTGATTTCTTTTTTGGACCACTGCATAGGGGTAATCTCTAAATATTTTAAAGGTTTTCTGCTCGTATTTCAGTGGTACTCCATATTTGATATTACTCATCACCTCTTCCACGCCAGAGATGTCCCGAAATTTCACAATGATCTGACGTGTGTAATCTGAGCCTGTTTGGGATTTTTGTTTGAATCTCGGAATTCGATGTGTCGCTTCAATTATCGGAAGGTTAGGAAGATTAAGAGCTTCTTTAATTAGATCCGCAGCAAACTCCCGAGGGTTATCTCCCTCAGCTTCCTCGGGTACTCCTGCTAGACTAATGGCCCTGTCTCACGGTGGGAGTTGACCCACGAGGTACCCCGAGTGAAAGACTCGTGATTGTGTACGAGACTTCAAGTTTATGATCAAGTGTTTAACCGAGTTCTCATGGGTATGTCATTCCTGCGATGTTCCAACTTCCTCTCCCGAGTTACCAAGTCCTCTCCCGTTACTCGTGAATGAAGGTATGTTTTAATAAAGCAACAATGTTAAAGAAGACATCTCCATCCTGTGGCTTTGAGTTATTTCAGCGTGGATAGTGGCAAGTGCATTTCTTGGTGCTTTATGTTTTTAAATGCTGTATTTCCCAGGGTGGGGGGAGAGCTCAGTTCACAGTGTTTGGGGAGTCTGGCATTGTGAAGGAGGGGATTGGGGTCAGTAATCCACTTGCCACGCTCCGGTCTGAGTGCAGGTAGATGGGACTAGGTGACAGTAACTCAGCGGGACAGGCAGCATCTCTGGAGAGAAGGAATGGGTGACAGTTCGGGTCGAGACCCTTCTTCAGTGTTTTGTTCTGGTGTAGAGCTGCACGGGAACACCAATGTGTTTCATGTCACTAGAATATGGACGACGGCAGCCTGTCCCGCTGAGTGACTCCAGCATTTTGCGTCTATCTTTGGTTTAAAGCAGCATCTGCAGCTGCTTCCTACAGCCTGACACCAGGTTGGCCCGAGGATAGTGCCCTATCTATTGTGTATCAGATTAGAAACCCGACGTTCATACTACATTGTGCGGGAAGGGAACTGCAGATGCTGGTTTACACCGAAGATAGACACAAAAAGCTGAAGTAACACAGCGGCTCAGGCAGCATCTCTGGAGAAAAGAAATAGGTGAGGTTTCGGGTCGTTCTTCAGACACTATACCATCTTATCCCTTTCATGTGTGTAGTTCACTATAAGTAGAATTTCGATTCAAATGTTTTAAAGAGCAAATCTCTTCCTGAGCACAACAGCCAACTCGCCCAAACGAAACTCCGGGTGAGTTGAACAGGTGTGTTTCTAGGTCACTGGGAGAACGTGCAAACTCCATACGGACGGCACCAGTCGTCAGGATTGAACTCGGGTCTCTGGTGCTGTGAGGCAGCAACTCTACTGCTGCGCCACCAATGTGACATTCCAATTTTTTGAATGCAGTTAACCGCTTCACCAAGGAGCGGGTGCAGTAGGACGAGAATGAACGGATTTGCCAGTGGTGACATTGCAGCCGAGGTCTGGGGAAGACAGAGAGGACACGGACAATGAGGACACGGAAGTTTAGTGGGGAATCTCATTGGTTATTGCGTGGGAAGGAAGTCCAGATGTTGGTTTAAAGATAGACAAAATGCTGGAGTAACTCAGCGGGACAGGCAGCATCTCTGGGTAGTAGTCTAAGGAAGGGTGTCGACCTGATACATCATCATTTCTTCTCTCCGGAGATGCTGCCTGTCTCGCTGAGTTACTCCAGCATTGTGTGTGTGTGAGAGTTACTCCAGCATTGTTCGTGTGTGTGTGTGTGAGTTACTCCAGCATTGTGTGTATGTGTGTGTGAGTTATAACCATATAACCACATAACCATATAACAATTACAGCACGGAGACATGCCCTCTCGGCCCTTCCAGTCCGTGCCAACCATTTGTTTTCCCCTAGTCCCATCTACCTGCACTCAGACCATACCCCTCCATTCCCTTCACGTCCATATACCTATCCACTTTACTTTTAAATGTTAAAATCGATCCTGCCTCCACCACCTCTGCTGGAAGCTCATTCCACACAGCCACCACCCTCTGAGTAAAGAAGTTCCCCCTCACGTTACCCCTAAACTTCTGTCCCTTAATTCTCATGTCATGCCCTCTTGTTTGAATCTTCCCTACCCTCAATGGGAAAAGCTTTATCCACGTCAACTCTGTCTATCCCTTTCATCATTTTAAAGACCTCAATCAAGTCCCCCCTTAACCTTCTGCGCTCCAAAGAATAAAGACCTAACTTGTTCAACCTTTCTCTGTAACATAGTTGCTGGAACCCTGGCAACATTCTAGTAAATCTCCTCTGTACTCTCTCTATTTTGTTGACATCCTTCCTATAACTAGGCGACCAAAATTGTACACCATACTCCAGAATTGGTCTTACCAATGCCTTGTACAATTTTAACATTACTTCCCTACTCCTATATTCAATGCTCTGATTTATAAAGGCCAGCACACCAAAGGCTTTCTTTACCACCCTATCTACATGCGATTCCACCTTCAGGGAACTATGCACAGTTATTCCTAGATCCCTCTGTTCCACAGCATTCCTCAATTCCCTACCATTTACCATGTACGTCCTATTTTGATTTGTCCTGCCAAGATGTAGCACTTCACACTTTATCAGCATTAAATTCCATCTGCCATCTTTCAGCCCACTTTTCCAAATGGCCCAAATCTCTCTGTAGACTTTGAGAATCTACTTCATTATCCACAATACCACCTATCTTAGTATCATCTGCATACTTACTTATCCAATTTTCCACCCCATCATCCAGATCATTGATGTACATGACAAACAACAGTGGACCCAACACAGATCCCTGAGGCACCCCACTGGTCACCGGCTTCCAACCTGACAAACAGCCATCCACCATTACTCTCTGACATCTCCCATTCAGCCACTGTTGAATCCATCTTGCTACTCCGCCATTAACACCCAAAGATTGACCTTCTGAACCAACCTTCCATGGGGAACCTTGTCAAAGGCCTTACTGAAATCCATATAGACAACATCCACTGCTTTACCCTCATCAATTTCCCTAGTTACCGCTTCAAAAAATTCAAGAAGGTTTGTCAAACATGACCTTCCAGGCACAAATCCATGTTGACTGTTCCTGATCAGACCCTGTTTATCCAGATGCTTATATATATTATCTCTAAGTATCCTTTCCATTAATTTGCCCACCACTGACGTCAAACTAATAGGTCTATAATTGCTAGGTTTATTCTTTGAACCCTTTTTAAACAATGGAACAACATGCGCAGTATGCCAATCCTCCGGCACTATTCCCGTTTCTAATGACATTTGAAATATTTCTGTCATAGCTCCTGCTAACTTCCCTCAACTACACCTGGAACTATCCACTTTAATTTTTCAAAAGTGTCAGTACTTCCTCCTCTTTGAATCTCATAGTTTCCATAGCTACTCTACTTTTTTCCCTTACCTCACAGAGTTCAATATCCTTCTCCTTGGTGAATACCGAAGAAAAGAAATTGTTCAATATCTCCCCCATCTCTTTTGGCTCTGCAGATAGCTGTCCATTCTGGTTCTCTAATGGTCCAATTTTATCCCTCGTTATCCTTTTGCTATTAATATAGCTGTAGGAACCCTTTGGATTTACTTTCACCTTTCTTGCCAAAGCAACCTCATATCTTCTTTTAGCCTTCCTAATTTCTTTCTTAAGATTCTTTTTACATTCTTTATACTCCTCTAGCACCTCATTTACTCCATGCCTCCTATAATTCTTGTAGATATCTCTCTTTTTTCGAAACAAGTGTCTAATTTCCCTTGAAAACCATGGCTCTTTCCAATTTTTACTATTTCCTTTCAACCTAACAGGGGACATAAAGATTCTGTACTCTTACAATTTCCCCTTTAAATGTCCTCCATTTCTCTTCTACATCCTTCCCATGAAACAAAGTGTCCCAATTCACTCCTTTAAAATCCTCACGCATTCCCTCAAAGTTAGCCTTTCTCCAATCAAAAATCTCCACCCTAGGTCCTGTTCTGACTCGCTCCATAATTATATTGAAACTAATGGTATTGTGATCACTGGTCCCGAAGTGCTCACCAACGCATACCTCCGTCACCTGTCCTGCCTCATTTCCTAACAGGAGGTCCAGCACTGCCCCTTCTCTGGTCGGTACCTCTATGTACTGCTGCAAAAAACTATCCTGCACACATTTTACAAACTCCAAACCATCCAGCCCATTTACAGAATGTGTTTCCCAGTCTATTTTTGGGAAATTGAAATCTCCCACAATCACTACCTTGTGCTTACTACTAATATCTGCTATCTCCTTACATATTTGCTCTTCCAATTCTCGCTCCCCATTTGGCGGTCTATAGTACACCCCTAAAAGTGTTGCTACACCGTTCCCACTTCTCAGTCCCACCCAAATAGCCTCCCTAGACGAACCCTCTAATCTATCCTGCCAAAGCACTGCTGTAATATCCTCTCTGACAAGCAATGCAACACCTCCACCTCTGGTCCCTCCAATTCTATCACCCCGGAAGCAACGAAATCCTGGAATATTTAGTTTCCAATCACAGCCCTCCTGCAACCATGTTTCACTGATTGCCACAACATCATATTTCCAGGTGTCAATCCAGGCTCTAAGTTCATCCACCTTACTTACAATGCTCCTAGCATTAAAATATGCACATTTTATAAACCCACCATCCTTTATTCTCTGTCTATTATCTTTTTCATCTTTCTCGCCTACATTTTGGGTGCGAGTGCTTCCCTTCTCTGCCTCTTGCCCCACACCCTGTCCCCTAGCCCCCTCTACCCGAGTCCCTCCCCCCAGCCTTTCTAGTTTAAAGTCTCCCCAGTGTGTGTGTGTGTGTGAGTTACTCCAACATTGTGTGTGTGTGTGTGCGAGTTACTCCAGCATTGTTCGTGTGTGTGTGTGAGAGTTACTCCAGCATTGTGTGTGTGTGTGTGTGTGTGTGACCGCAGCATTGTGTGTGTGTGTGCGAGTTACCCCAGCGTTGTGTGTGTCACTCCAGCATTGTGTGTGTGTGCGAGTTACCCCAGCATTGTGTGTGTGCGTGTGCGAGTTACCCCAGCATTTTGTGTGTCACCCCAGCATTGTGTGTGTGCGAGTTACTCCAGCATTGTGTGTGTGCGTGTGTGCGAGCTACTCCAGCATTGTGTGTGTGCGTGTGTGCGAGCTACTCCAGCATTGTGTGTGTGTGTGTGTGTGCGAGTTACTTCAGCATTGTGTGTGTGTGTGTGTGTGTGTGTGTGTGTGTGTGAGTTACCCCAGCATTGTAGTGTGTCTGAGAGTCACCCCAGCATTGTGTGTGTGTGTGTGTGAGTTACCCCAGCATTGTGTGTGTGTCTGAGAGTCACCCCAGCATTGTGTGTGTGTGTGTGAGTTACCCCAGCATTGTGTGTGTATGTGTGAGTTACCCCAGCTTTGTGTGTGTGTGTGTGAGTCACTCCAGCATTGTGTGTGTGTGTGTGTGTGTTACCCCAGCATTGTGTGTGTGTGTGTGTGAGTTACCTTAGCATTTTGTGTGTGTGTGTGAGTTACTCCAACATTGTGTGTGTGTGTGTGTGCGAGTTACTCCAGCATTGTTTGTGTGTGTGTGTGTGTGTGAGTTACTCCAGCATTGTGTGTGTTTGTGTGTGTGTGAGTTACCCCAGCATTGTGTGTGTGCGTGTGCAAGTTACCCCAGCATTGTGTGTGTCACTCCAGCATTGTGTGTGTGTGCGAGTTACCCCAGCATTGTGTGTGTGCGTGTGCGAGTTACCCCAGCATTGTGTGTGTGTGCGAGTTACTCCAGCATTGCGTGTGTGCGTGTGTGCAAGCTACTCCAGCATTGTGTGTGTGTGCGAGTAACTTCAGCATTGTGTGTGTGTGTGTGAGTGAGTTACCCCAGCATTGTGTGTGCGTGTGAGGGTCGCTCCAGCATTGTGTGTGTGTGTGAGTTACCCCAGCATTGTGTGTGTGTGTGAGTGTTACTCCAGCAGAGAGTGTGTGTGTGTGTGTGTGTGTGTGTTACCCCAGTATTGTGTGTGTGTGTTACCCCAGTATTGTGTGTGTGTGAATCATGAAATGCCAAGACACAAGGCACTGTAGATACAAATAATGTCATACACAAGAAAGGGCAGATGCTAGTTGAAAAAAGTGAACACATGGGGCTGGAGAAATTTGGAAATGTCATCACGTCACCCATTCCTTCTCTCCAGAGATGCTGCCTGCCTGCTGAGTTAAAAGTGTTCCCACGGTAGACTCACGAATCACTAAGGTAAACGCACGGGCCACCACGTTATAAACGAGTTTAAAATGTTTCAATTTTTAACTTGAACTGTAAATTTGACTCGTGGAAAAAATCAAACATGTTTGATTTTTTTCACGAGTTACCAAGTTTCACGGGTACCTGCCGTTAGCGCCACGAGTCGCTAAGTTGCTCGCAAGAGTTCCAACGTTCCCGTTACGTTTAGTGTACATGATTACTGCGAGTGACAACTCGTGGTCACTCGTGGGTCAACTCGCACTGTGAGACAGGGGGTTTAGATTAAAGCGTCTCGAACGAGTTTCCAAGTCTAGGCACTTATCCCAACATTTTGCCAGCTGTTGTGCAGTAAGGTCGTGCTGTGTCTTCATTTTCTTCATATCCTCCCCCATTCGTCCCATCTCTTACTCCATCTCTTTCATTGTTTTCACATATGAGGCGACAGTCTCATGCACTGCAACAAACTTCTTATTAGTATCTTCTTCCCCCTTGTCCATTCGCTCCAATAGTTCAACTGTCACATCTTCAATTCTTTTATTTACGGTGTTGATCGAATCCTGCACAGACTCAATAACTTTCAAATTGCCCGTATTCGTATTCAGCATTAGCTTATCTGTCATATCTTTCATAATTTTTTCCATGTGCATTCCATCCACCTTTTCATCTTTCAGTTCTCTTACCGTTTGCTTTAAGTCCTCCAAGTCTTTCTCCTTATCTGCCTTATCTGCCTTAGCTCTTGTAGACATTTCGGAAGACAGTTTTCCTTCAAGAGCACCTTCAAAAGTCGATTCTCCAAGCTCTTCAGGCTCTATCTCAGTGCTGCAGTATATTTTTGAAATGCTTCTCTGAGGACTCTGAGCAGAAATCGGATTCTGCATTTAAAGGGTTAAATCCAGAGTTGAATGCACAGCAATTATTGTTGATGCCATCAGCAGAGCATTCAAGGCCTCCGATAACCTTTTTTAATTGGTCCCGATCTGTAAATCCAGTTTTAATGCAAAAAATCGCAAATTTTCGGGAGCGTAGCTATGTGTGGCGACTGTTACCAAAATATGGCGCCACCGGAAGTCTTAACATTTTCCCAGTATGGCATTATCTTTACACAGTTCCAGAAAATATGTGAGTGGTCTGCCTCCATACTCCCGCACAGCCTCCAACAGTGTTGTTGTACACCAAGTTTTCTGCTTTTTATTTTGGGTGTTATAAAAAAGCGAGATAGATTCATCCAGCAAAATTCTCTCCATACTAGTGAGCTTGTGGATGAACATTGTGTTTCACACATTTGATACCATTCTTCTTCTGTTATTTGAATAATTAATTCTGTTTTTGTTTCTATGTAGAAAGTTGATTCTCCCCCGCTGTCCACCAGAGCTTGGTAGAAAGCAGAGATGATCTGAGATCCCTTCTGTTTGTATGCATCTACAATCACCTTGATCACAATATTTGAAGTTTCATCTAGTTCTGGCCTTATCTCTTTTGTAAAGTAATCTCTTAATTGCAAGTATTTAAAACAATCTTTGTTTTCAAGACCATATTTTGACTTTAAATCTTGGAAGCTCATAAACTCGCCATTTTCTGAAACTGTGTACATTGCTGTTATGCCTTTTTGTGCCCATTCTTTGAATCTTGAATCATACACCCCTGGCTTAAACTTTGAATCATATGTGAACCACTTCAATGCGTGAACCCCTCTTTTTAATTTGTATTTCTCCACTATAAAATTCCATATTTCTAATGTAAATGCTACTATTAGATCCATAGCATGTCTCAAAGCCCCTCTCAGATATTTGTCTCCCACCAAAATCTGGGTCTGATAATCCTTTATCTCCCTTTCCATTTCTTTCCATCGAGACTCATAATCAGGTCTACACCAACAAGCCAGAGGTCTGAGTTGAGCGGTCTAAAAGCATTTCCACAGATTTGGTAAAGCCATTCCACCCTTACTTTTTGGTAGTTGAAGTGTAGTTAGTTTTGTTCTTGTTTTTTGCTATTCCAAATTAATATATAGATCATCTTATCCCAGGCTATGAATTTGTCTTGGGGAATAGATTGGGAGAGATTGGAATAAATATAGTTGTTTAGGCAGGATATTCATTTTTACCGTTTGTATTCTGGCACTGAAGTCTAGAGAACATCCTTTTTGATGTTCTCTTCAATTCTGTTATAATTAGTTTCAAATATGTTGGAAAGTGTTTTGGTTATCGTTACACCAAGATACTGCATCATTTCAGAATTCCATTTCAGATTATATGCATCTCTGATTTGTTGGGATGGAAAATAATTGATGAAATAATTTGTGTTTTTGTTACATTCAGTTTATACTCTGAGTAGTATCCATATGTTTCAAATAGGTTCATTGGATTTAGAAGACATATATCCGGTCCTTCAATAAAAATAATAACATCATCAGCGAAAAGACTAATGATATGTTCTTTCTCCCCCATTTTGACCCCCTGCAGGTCTTCTCTATGCCTTATTGCTTGTGCTAAGAGTTCAATATAAAAAACGAAGAGAGTAGGAGAAAGACAGAATCCTTGTCTTGTGCCCCTCTCTAAATGGATCCTTTTAGATAGGATTCCATTTACCTTAATCCTAGCTGTAGGCTCCTGATATATTGTTATAATACACCAAATTGCATCTTCATTGAAACCAAATCTCAATACTTCCTATAAAAATACCCAACTAACACTAACAAAGGCTTTTTCTTCATCTAAACTGACCAGGACCATATTTGTATCCTTTTTTGAACATTATCCACAATGTGGAGGGTTCTTCTAATATTGTCCATTTCAAATTCATTCCATTCCATTCCAAGTCAAGCACAGTGCAGGGCCAACAATTCAATCTATTCCATTCCAAGTCAAGCACAGTACAGGGCCTACACTTCAAACCATTCCATATCAAGTCAAGCAAAATGCAGGGCCAACAATTCAATTCATTACATTCCAAGTCAAGCACAGTGCAGGCCAACAATTCGATCCATTCCATTTGAAGTCAGACACAGTGCAGGGCCAAGAACAAAATCCATTTCATTTCAACTCAAGCACAGTGCCGGTCCAGGAAGAAAATCCATTTCATTTCAAGTCAAACACAGTGCAGGGCCAATGACAAAATCCATTTCATTTCAGTCAAGCACAGTGCAGGGGTAGCAACAAAATCCATTTCATCTCAAGTCAAGCACCGTGCAGGGCAAACCAGTCAATCCATTCCATTTCAAGTCGAGCACAGTGCAGGGCCAACAATTCAATCAATTCCATTTCAAGTCAGACACAGTGCAGGGCCAAGAACAAAATCAATTTCATTTCAAATCAAGCACAGTGCAGGTCCAGGAACAAAATCCATTTAATTTAAAGTCAAGCAGAGTGCAAGGCCAAGAACAAAATCCATTTAATTTCAATCAAGCTCAGTGCATGGCTAACAACAAAATCAATTTAAATTCAAGTCAAGCATCGTGCAGTGCAACAATTCAATCCAGTCTGTTTCAGGTCAAGCACAGAGAAGGGCCAACAAATCAATCCATTCCATTCCAAGCCACGCACAGTGCAGGGCCAACATTTCAATCCATTCCATTTCAAGTCAGACACAGTGCAAGGCCAAGAACAAAATCCATTTCATTTCAAATCAAGCAGAGTGCAGGTCCAGGAACAAGATCCACTTCATTGCAAATCAAGCACAGTGCTGGGCCAAGAGAAAAATCCATTCATTTCAAGTCAAGCACAGTGCAGGGTCAACAACATAATCCATTTTAATTAAAGTCAAGCACTGTGCAGGGCTAACAATTAAATGCATTCCATTTGAAGTCAAGCACGGCGAAGGGCCAACAAATCAATCCATTCCATTCCAATTCAAGCACAGTGCAGGGCCAACAATTCAATCCATTCCATTGCAAGTCAAGCACAGAGCAGGGCCAACAATGCAATCAATTCCATTCCAAGTCAAGCACAGTGCAGGGCCATCAATTAAATCCATTCCATTTCAAATCAAGCACAGTGCAAGGCCAAGTACAAAATCTGTTTAATTTCAAGTCAAGCACAGTGCAGAGGCAAGAACAAAAGCCATTTCATTCCAAGTCAAGCGCAGTACACGGCCAACAGTTCAATCCATTCCATTTCAAGGCAGACAAAGTGCAGGGCCAAGAACAAAATCCATTTAATTTCAGTCAAGCACAGTGCAGGGCCAACAACAAAGTCCATTTCATTTCAAGTCAAGCAGGTTGTAGGGCCAAGAATTCAATCCATTCCATTTCAAGTCAAGCACAGTGAAGGGCCAACAAATCAATCCATTCCACTCCAATTCAAGCACAGTGCATGGGAAACGATTCAACCCATTCCATTTCAAGTCAAGCACAGTGTAGGGCCAACAATAAAATCCATTCCATTCCAAGTCAAGCACAGCGCAGGGCCAACAACAAAATCCATTTCCTTTCAAGTCAAACACATTGCAGGGCCAAGAACAAAACACATTTCCTTTCAAGTAAAGCACAGTGCAGGCCCAACAATTCAATCCATCCCATTCCAAGTCAAGCACAGTGCAGGGCCAACAATTCAATCCATTCCATTCCTAGTCAAGCACAGTGCATGGCTAACGACAAAATCTATTTCCTTTCAAGTCAAGTGCAGTGCAGGGCCAATAACAAAATCCATTCAATCTAAAGCCAAACACAGCGCAGAGCCATCAATTCAATCCATTCCATTTCACGCATAGCACAGTATAAGGCCATGGACCGAATCCATTTCATTTAAAGTCAAGCACAATGCTGAGCCAAGAAAAAAAGCCAATTCATTCCAAGTCAAGCACAGTGCAGTGCCAATAACAAAATTCATTTCATTTCAATTCAAGCTCAGTGCAGGGCCAACAACAAAATCTATTTCATTTCTAGTCAAGCACCAAGCAGGGCGAACAATTCAATGTATTCCATTTCTAGTCAAGCACAGTGCAGGGCCAATAATTCAATTTCAAGTCAAGCACAGTGAAGGGCCAACAAATCAATCCATTCCATTCCAATTCAAGCAGAATGCAGTGCCAACAATTCAATCCATTCCATTCCAAGTCCAGCACAGTGCAGGGCCGACAATTCAATCCATTCCATTCCAAGTCAAGCACAGTGCATGGCCAACAACAAAATCCATTTTGTTTCAATCCAAGCACAGTGCAGGGCCAACAACAAAATCCATTTCATTTCAAGTCAAGCACAGTGCAGGGCCAACACCAAAATCCATTTCATTTCAAGTCAAGCAGAGTGCAGGGCCAAGAACAAAATCCGTTTTATTTCAAGTCAAGCACAGTGTAGAGCCAAGAACAAAAGTAATTTCATTTCAAGTCAAGCACAGTGCGGGGCCAACAACAATATCCATTTCATTCCACATCAAGCACAGTGAAGGGACAACAACAAAATCCATTTCATTTCAATTCTGCAATTTGAGAAGGAGAACGTTAAATAGGAAGTGGCAGTGATGCAGTTGAACAAGGGGGACTATGATGGCATGAGAGGGGAGCTGGCCAAAGTAGACTGGAAAGGGATCCCAGCAGGAATGACAGTGGAACAGCAATGGCTGGACTTTCTGGGCATAATCCAGAAGACGCAGGATCATTTCATTCCTAAAAGGAAGAAAGATTCTAAGGGAAGTAGGAGGCAACCGTGGCTGACAAGATAAGTTAGGGATAGAATAAAACTGAAGGAAAATATGTATAATTCAGCAAAGGGTAGCCGGAAACTAGAGGATTGGGAAACTTTCATAGGACAACAGAAGGAAACAAAATGGGCAATATGGGCTGAAAAGATTAAATATGAGGGGAAGCTGGCCAGGAATATAAAGAAGGGCAGTAAAAGCTTCTTCAGATATGTTAAGGGAAAAAGAGTACCAAAGTCAAATGTGTGTCCCTTGAAGGCTGACACGGGTGAAATAATTATGGGCACCAAGGAAATGGCAGATGAGTTGAATAGGTACTTCGGATCTGACTTCCCCAAGGAGGACAGAAACAATCTCCCAGATGTACTGGAGGACAGAAGATCTAAGAGGGTAGAGGAACTGAAATAAATTTTCATTAGGCGAGAAATAGTATTGGGTAGGCTAAAGGGACAGAAGGATGATAAATCCCCTGGGCCTGATGGTCTGCATCCCAGGGTCCTCACGGAGGTGGCTCTAGAAATAATGGACTCATTGGTGATCATTTTCCAATGTTCAATAGATTCAGGATCAGTTCCTGTGGATTGGAGGTTAGCTAATGCTATCCCACTTTTAAATAAAGGAGCGAGAGAGAAAGCGGGGTATTACAGACCAGTTAACCTGACTTCGGTGGTGGGAAGGATGCTGGAGTCAATTATTAAAGAGGTAATAATGGAGTGTTTGGATAGCACTAAAAGGATTAGTCCAAGTCAACATGGACTTATGAAAGGGAAATCATGCTTGACTAATTTTTTGAGGATGTGACAAGTGAAATGGATGAAGGGGTGCCAGTGGATGTAGTGTATCTAGACTTTCAGAAAGCAGTTGATAAGGTCCCGCATCGGAGACTAGTGACTAGAATTAGAGCACATGGTATTGGGGGTAGGGTGTTGACATGGATAGAAAATTGGTTGGAAGACCGGAAGCAAAGAGTAGGAATGAATGGGCCCTTTTCAGAATGGCAGGCAGTGGCGAGTGGAGTGTCGCAAGGCTCGGTGTTGGAGCCGCAACTGTTTACCATATATATTAATGATTTAGAAGTGGGAATTAGGAGCAACACTAGCAAGTTTGCAGATGACACAAAGCTCGGTGGCAGTGTGAACTGTGAAGAGGATGTTATGAGGTTGCAGGGGGACCTGGACAGGTTGAGTGAGTGGGCAGTTGCGTGGCAGATGCAATAGAATATAGATCAATGTGAGGTTACTGAATTTGGTGGCAAAAAAAGGGGACAGATTATTATCTCAATGGGGTACCGTGAGACCTGGGTGTCCTTGTACACCAGTCACTGAAAGTTGGCGTAGGTACAGCAGGCAGTGAAGAAAGATAATGGAATGTTAGCCTTCATAACAAGCGGATTTCAGTACAGGAGTAAATAGGTTCTTCTGCAGTTCTATAGGGCTCTGGTGAGACCACATCTGGATTATTGTGTACAGTTTTGGTCGCCTAATTTGTTGGATAAATATCCTTGTGATTGAGGCAGTGCAGTGTAGGTTCACGAGATTGAACCCTGGGATGGCGGGACTGTCATATGAGGAAAGATTGAAAAGATTAGTCTAGTATTCACTGAAGGATGAGGGGGGGATCTTATAGAAACATATAAAATTATAAAAGGACTGGACAAGTTAGATGCAGGAAAAATATTCCCAATGTTGTGTGAGTCCGGAACCAGGGGCCACAGTCTAAGAATAAAGGGGAGGTCATTTAAGACTGAGATGAGAAAAAAGGTTTTTTACCCAGAGAGTTGTGAATTTATGGAATTCCCTGCCACAGAGGGCAGTGGAGGCCAAATGATGATGGATTTAAGAGACAGTTGGATAGAGCTCTAGGCGATAGTGTAGTCAATGGATATGGGGAGAAAGCAGGCACCAGTTATGGATAGCGGATGATCAGCCATGATCACAATGCATGGCAGTGCTGGCTCGAAGCACCGAATAACCTCCTCCTGCACCTATTTTCTATGTCTCTATGTTTCTATGTAATTCAAGCACAGTGCAGGGCCAACAACAAATTACATTTCATTTCAAGTCAAGCACAGTGCAGGGCCAACAAATCAATCAATTCGACTCCAATTCAAGCACAGTTTAGGGCCAACAATTCAATCCGTTCAATTCCAAGTCAAGCACAGTGCAGGGCCAAAAACAAAATCCATTTCCTTCCAAGTCAACCACAGTGCAGTGCCAACAACAAAATCAATTTCATTTCAATTCAAGCACATTGCGGCGCCAACAACAAAATCCATTTCATGTCAAGTGAAGCACAGTGCAGGGCCAACAACAAAATCCATTTCATTTCAAGTCAATCACAGTGCCGGGCCAACCACAAAATCCATTTCATTTCAATTCAGGCACAGTGCAGGGCCAAGAACAAAATCTATTTAATTTCAAGTCAAGCACCAAGCAGGGCCAAGAGCAAAACCCATTTCCTTTCAGGTAAAGCACAATGAAGGCCCAACAACAAAATCTATTCCATTTCATGTCAAGCACTTTGCAGGGCCAACAATTCAATCCATCCCATTCCAAGTCAAGCACAGTGCAGGGCCAACAATTCAATCCATTCCATTCCAATTCGAGCACAGTGCAAGGCCAACAATTCAATCCATTCTATTCCAAGTATAGCACAATGGAGGACCAAAAATTCAATCCATTTCATTTCACGTCAAGCACAGTGCAGGGCCAAAACAATATCCATTTCATTTCAAGTGAAGCACAGTGCAGAGCCAAGAAGAAAATCCATTTCATTCCAAGTCAAGCACAGTGTAGGGCCAACAAATCAATCGATTCCATTTTAAGTCAAGCACAGTACATGACCAAAAATTTCAATCCATTTAATTTCAAGACAAGCACAGTGCAGGGCCAACAACAAAATCCATTTCATTCAAGCACAGTGCAGAGGAAGAAAATCCATTTCATTTCAAGTCAAGCACAGTGCAGGGCCAACAACAAAATCCATTTCATTTCAAGTCAAGCACAGTGCAGGGCCAACAACAAAAATCCATTTCATTTCAAGTCAAGCACTGTGCACGGCCAACAACAAAATCTATTTCATTTCGTGTCAAGCACCAAGCAGGGCCAACAATTCAATCCATTCCATTTCAAGTCAGCACAGTGTAGGGCCAACAAATCAATCCATTCCATTTTAAGTCAAGCACAGTACATGGCCAGCAATTCAATGCGTTGCAATCCAAGTCAAGCACAGTGCAGGGCATACAAATCAATCCATTACATTGCAATGCAAGCACAGTGCAGGGCCAACAATTCAATCCATTCCATTCCAAGTCAAGCACAGTACATGACCAAAAATTTCAATCCATTTAATTTCAAGACAAGCACAGTGCAGGGCCAACAACAAAATCCATTTCATTTCAAGTCAAGCACAGTGCAGGGCCAACAACAAAAACCATTTCATTTCAAGTCAAGCACAGTGCAGGGCCATTAATTCAATCCACTCCATTTCAAGTCTTGCACAGCGCAGGGCCAAGAACAAATTCCATTTCATTTCAAGTCAAGCACAGTGCAGGGCCAACAACAAAATCCATTCCATTTCAAGTCAAGCACAGTGTAGGGCCAACAAATCAATCCATTCCATTTTAAGTCAAGCACAGTACATGGCCAGCAATTCAATCCATTACATTGCAATTCAAGCACAGTGCAGGGCCACCAATTCAATCCATTACATTGCAATTCATGCACAGTGCAGGGCCAACAATTCAATCCATTCCATTCCAAGTCAAGCACAGTGGAGGACCAAAATTTCAATCCATTTCATTTCAAGACAAGCACAGTGCAGGGCCAACAACAAAATCCATTTCATTTCAAGTCAAGCACAGTGCAGGGCCAACAACAAAATCCATTTCATTTCAAGTCAAGCACAGTGCAGGGCCAACGACAAAATCCATTTCATTTCAAGTCAAGCACAGTGCAGGGCCAAGAAGAAAATCCATTTCATTCCAAGTCAAGCACAGTGCAGGGCCAACAACAAAATAAATTTCATTTCAATTCAAGCACAGTGCAGGGCCAACAACAAAAATCCATTTCATTTCAAGTCAAGCACTGTGCACGGCCAACAACAAAATCAATTTCATTTCTTGTCAAGCACCAAGTAGGGCCAACAATTCAATCCATTCCATTTCAAGTCAAGCACAGTGTAGGGCCAACAAATCAATCCATTCCATTTTAAGTCAAGCACAGTACATGGCCAGCAATTCAATGCGTTGCATTCCAAGTCAAGCACAGTGCAGGGCCAACAATTCAATCTATTACATTGCAATTCAAGCACAGTGCAGGGCCAACAATTCAATCCATTCCATTCCAAGTCAAGCACAGTGGAGGACCAAAAATTCAATCCATTTCATTTCAAGACAAGCACAGTGCAGGGCCAACAACAAAATCCATTTCATTTCAAGTCAAGCACAGTGTAGGGCCAACAACAAAATCCATTTCATTTCAAGTCAAGCACAGTGCAGGGCCAACAACAAAATCTATTTCATTCCAAGTCAAGCACAGTGCAGGGACAACAAATCAATCCATTCCATTGCAATTCAAGCACAGTGCAGGGCCAACAATTCAATCCATTCCATTCCAAGTCAAGCACAGTGGAGGACCAAAAATTCAATCCATTTCATTTCAAGTCAAGCACAGTGCAGAGCCAACAACAAAATCGATTACATTTTAAGTCAAGCACAGTGCAGGGCCATCAATTCAATCCACTCCATTTCATGTCTTGCACAGCGCAGGGCCAAGAACAAATTCCATTTCATTTCAAGTCAAGCACAGTGCAGGGCCAACAACAAAATCCATTTCATTTCAAGTCAAGCACAGTGTAGGGCCAACAACAAAATCCATTTCATTTCAAGTCAAGCACAGTGCAGGGCCTAGAACAAAATCTATTTCATTCCAAGTCAAGCACAGTGCAGGGCCAACAATTCAATCCATTCTATTCCAAGTATAGCACAATGGAGGACCAAAAATTCAATCCATTTCATTTCAAGTCAAGCACAGTGCAGGGCCAAAACAATATCCGTTTCATTTTAAGTCAAGCACAGTGCAGAGCCAAGAAGAAAATCCATTTCATTCCAAGTCAAGCACAGTGCAGGGCCAAGAGCAAAATCCATTTTATTTCAAGTCAAGCATAGTGCAGAGCCAAGAACAAAATTCATGTCCTTTCAAGTCAACAATTCAATCCATTCCATTCCAAGTCGAGCACAGTGCAGTGCCAACAATTCAATCCATTCCATTCCATGTCAAGCACAGTGGAGGACCAAAAATTCAATCCATTTCATTTCAAGACAAGCACAGTGCAGGGCGAACAACAAAATCCATTTCATTTCAAGTCAAGCACAGTGCAGGGCCAACAACAAAATCTATTTACTTTCAAGTCAAGCACCAAGCAGGGCCAAGAGCAAAATCCATTTCCTTTCAGGTAAAGCACAATGCAGCCCCAACAACAAAATCTATTACATTTTAAGTCCTGTGCAGGGCCATCAATTCAATCCATTCCATTTCAAGTCTTGCACAGCGCAGGGCCAACAACAAAATCCATTTCATTTCAAGTCAAGCACAGTGCAGGGCCAACAACAAAATCTATTTCATTCCAAGTCAAGCACAGTGCAGGGCCAACAATTCAATCCATTCCATTTCAAGTCGAGCACAGTGCAGGGCCAACAATTCAATCCATTCCATTCCAAGTATTGCACAGTGGAGGACCAAAAATTCAATCCATTTCATTTCAAGTCAAGCACAGTGCAGGGCCAACACTTCAATCCATTGAATTTCAAGTCAAGTACAGTGCAGGGCCAAGAACAAAGTCTGGTTCATTTCAATACAAACACAGTGTAGATCCAAGAACAAAAGTCATTTCATTTCAAGTCAAGCACAGTGCGGAGCCAACAACAAAATTCCTTTCATTGTAAGTCAAGCACCAAGAAGGGCCAACACCAAGTGCGTTTCATTGTAAGTCACGCAGAGTGCTGGGGCAACAACAAAATCCATTTCCTTTCAATTCAAGCACAGTGCAGGGCCAACAACAAAATCCTTTTCATTTCAAGTCAAGCACCAAGAAGGGCCAACAATTCAATGCATTCCATTCCAAGTCAAGCACAGAGCAGGGCCAACAAATCAATCCATTCCATTTAAAGTCAAGCACAGTGCAGGGCCAAACAACAAAAATCAATTTCATTTCAATTCAAGCACAGTGCGCGGGGCCAATAGCCCAAAAAATCCATTTCATTTCAAGTCTAGCACTGTGGCACGGCCAACAACAAAATCCTTTTCATTTCAAGTCAAGCACCAAGAAGGGCCAACAATTCAATGCATTCCATTCCAAGTCAAGCACAGAGCAGGGCCAACAAATCAATCCATTCCATTTAAAGTCAAGCACAGTGCACGGCCAACAATTCAATGCATTGCATTCCAAGTCAATGGATGTTGTTGTCAATGGCCCTGCCCTGTACTTGAATTGAAATGAAATGGATTTTGTTGTTGCCCCTGCACTGTATTTGACTTGCAATGAAATGGATTTTGTTGTTGCCCCCGTATTGTCCTGACTTGAAATGAAATGACTTTTGTTCTTGGCTCTACGCTGTGCTTGTCTTGAAGTTAAATGGATTGTGTTCTTGGCCCCGCACTGTGCTTGACTTGGAATTGAATGGATTCCATTGTTGGCCCTGCACTGTGCTTGACTTGTAATGGAATGGATTGAATTGTTGGCCCTGCACTTTGCTTGACTTGGAATGGAATGGATTGAGTTGTTGGCTGTGCATGGTGCTTGACTTGAAATGGAATGGATTGAATTGTTGGCCCTTCTTGGTGCTTGACTTGAAATTGACCAAGAACAAAATCAATTTCCTTTAAAGTCAAGCACAGTGCAAAGCCAATGACAACATCCATTCCATTTCAAGTCAAGCACAGTGCAGAGCCAAGAACAAAATCCATGGCGTTTCAAGTCAAGCACAGTGCAGGGCCAAGAACAAAATCCATTCCATTTTAAGTCAAGAACAGTGCAGGGCCAAGAACAAAATCCATTTTATTTCAAGTCAAGCAAGTGCAGAGCCAGAACAAAATCTCCATGTCCTTTTCAAGGTCAAGCATAGTGCAGGCCCTAGAACGCTCGCTGAAAAATCTATTTCCTTTCAGGTTAAGCAAAGTGCAGGGCCAAGAACACAATCCATTTCATTTCAAGAAAAGCATACAGTAGAGCCAAGAACAAAAGTAATTTCATTTCAAGTCAAGCACATGCGGGGGTTCCAACCACAAATTCATTTCATAGCAAGTCAAGCACAGTGCAGGCCAACAACCAAGAAGGGCCAACAATTTCTCAAATTCCATTTCGATTCCTCAAGTTCAAAGCAGCAGTGCAGGGTGCTGCTATAATTCAGATTCATTTCCATTCCAAGTCAAGCACAGCACAGGGCACATCAATTCAATTCCATTCAATTCCTAATAAAGTACAGTGGAGGTCCAATTCAAACAACAATTAATTTCACTTTCAACTATATGCGACGCTGTGCAAATCCAAGAACGCAAAGAGAACCAATTCCATTTATGGTTCAAGCACAGGTTCAACAGCCATTCAATTCAATCCATTCCATTTCAAGTCAAGAAGCAGTCAGTGCAGGGCTTTTTTTTTGGAAGGAACAAAGTCTGTTTTTATCTTCAAGGTGACGCAAACACGAGTGTAGATCTAAGAACAAAAGTCATTTTCACCTTTCAAGTCAAAGCACAGTGACGGGAGCCAACAACAAATATCCATTTCATTTGTAGAAGTGCGCAGCGCAGAGTGGCGCACGGGGCAACATAAAATCAATATCTTTTCAATTCAAGCGACAGTGCAGGGGCCAACAACAAAAATCCTTGTCATTTTCAAGTCAAGCACTTAGAAGGTCCAACAATTCAATGCATTCCATTCCAAGTCAGCCACAGAGCAGGGCCAACAAATCAATCAATTTCAGACTTTAATGAGTCAAGCATCAGTGCACGGCCAATACTGAATTCAATGCATTGGCATTCAAGTCAAGCACAAGTGCAGGGCCAAAACAATTCATCATTCAATTCCAAGGCAAGCACAGTTTTGCAGAGCGATAGATCAATATCCTCATGTGTCATTTCAAGTCAGAAACAGTTGCAGGGCAAGACTAAAATCCATTTCTTTTCCAAGTCAAGCACAGTTGCAGAGCCAAGAACAAATCCATGGCCTTTCAAGTCAAGCACTTGTTGCAGGGTCCAACAAACAAAATTCCATTTCATTTCAATACAAGCACATAGTGCAGGGCTAAAAAACAAAATCCATTTCATTGCAAGTCAAGCACAGTGCACAGCCAACAATTCAATGCATTGCATTCCAAGTCAAGAACAGTGCAGGACCAAAAATGTAATCCATTCCATTCCAAGTCAAGCACAGTGCAGGGCCAACAATTGAATCCCTTCAATTCCAAATCAAGCACAGTGCAGTGCCAAGAATAAAATCCACTTCCTTTAAAGTCAAGCACAGTGCAGGGCCAAGAACAAAATCCATTTCATTTCCAGTCAAGAAGACACTGCAGGGACAAGAACAAAATCCATTTCATTTCAAGTTATGCACAGTGCAGAGACAAGTAACAAAAACCCAATTTCCTTTCATATCAAGCACAGTGTCGCAGGGTCTAGAACAAATCAATTTCAACTTTCAAATCAAGCACAGTGCTGGCCATGAACAAATACATTCAATTCCAAGTCAAGGAACAGTGCAGGGCCAAACAATTAGTCTTTCATTCCAAGTCAAGCATTGTTTGCAGGGCAACAATGGTATCCTGTTCCATTCCAAGTCAAGCAAAGTGCAGGGCCAACAATTGAATCCCTTCAATTCTCAATGATCAAGCACAAGTTGCAGGGCCAAGAATCAATAATGTCCACTTTGCCTTTATTTAAGTCAAGCACAGTGCATGGCCAAGAAAATAAGAAGTTCCGCATTTTCATTTTCAATGTCAAATGAACACTGCAGAAGCCGCAGGAATACAGTGATCGCCATGTCTCTTTCAAGTTCAACGCACGCAGTGCAGGGGCCTAGAACAAAATCTATTTTCCTTTCAAATCAGAGCACACTGCAGGGGCAAGAACACATCCATTTCATTTCAAATGAAGACAGTGCTAGGGCAAACAATTCAATACATTCAATTGCTCAAGTTTCAAGCACAGTTGGAAGGGCCAACAATTTAATCCATTCCATTTCAAAGTCAAGCACGGTGCAGGAGCCAACAATTTTATCCAGTCCATTTCCGCAAAATCAAGTACAGTGCAGGGCAACAACAAAATCGCAATTTTTCATTGCGAAGACAGACCACAGTGGCATGGGGCAACAACAAAATCTATGTCATTTAAATTTACTAAGCACAGTGCGCAGGGTTAAACACCAAAGATTTCCATTTCATTTCAAGACATGCACGTGAACAGACCAACAATTCAATGCATTGCAATTCCAAGTCAACAATAAGGTGAGGTGCCAACTCAATGCAAACCATTCCATTCCAAGTCAATCACAGTGCAGGGCCAAGAACAAAATCCACGTCCTTTCAAGTCAAGCACATTGCAGGGCCTAGAACAAAATCTATTTCCTTTCAAATCAAGCACAGTGCAGGGCCAAGAACACAATCTATTTTATTTCAAGTGAAGCACAGTGCAGGGCCAACAATTTAATCCATTCCATTCAAAGTCAAGCACGGTGCAGGACCAACAATTTTATCCATTCCATTCCAAATCAAGTACAGTGCAGGGCCAACAACAACATTCATTTCCTTTCAAGTCATGCACAGTGCAAGTTGAAGAACTAAACCCATTCCATTTCAAGTCAAGCACAGTGCATGGCCATCAATTCAATCCATTCAATTCCAAATCAAGCACAGTGCAGGGCCAAGAACAAAATCCACTTCCTTTAAAGTCAAGCACAGTGCAGGGCCAAGAACAAAATCCATTTCATTTCAAGTCAAGAACACTGCAGAGCCAAGAACAACATCCATGTCCTTTCAAGTCAAGCACAGTGCAGGGCCTAGAACAAAATCTATTTCCTTTCAAATCAAGCACACTGCAGGGCCAAGAACACAATCCATTTCATTTCAAATGATGAACAGTGCAGGGCCAACAATTCAATACATTCAATTCCAAGTCAAGCACAGTGCAGGGCCAACAATTTAATCCATTCCATTCAAAGTCAAGCACGGTGCAGGACCAACAATTTTATCCATTCCATTCCAAATCAAGTACAGTGCAGGGCCAACAACAACATTCATTTCCTTTCAAGTCATGCACAGTGCAAGTTGAAGAACTAAACCCATTCCATTTCAAGACAAGCACAGTACATGGCCATCAATTCAATCCATTCCATTTCAAATCAAGCACAGTGCGGGGCCAACAACAAAATCAATTTCATTTGAATACAAGCACAGTGCAGGGCAAACAACAAAATCCATTTCATTTCAATACAAGCACAGTGCACAGCCAACAATTCAATGCATTGCATTCCAAGTCAAGCACAGTGCAGGACCAAAAATGTAATCCATTCCATTCCAAGTCAAGCACAGTGCAGGGCCAACAATTGAATCCCTTCAATTCCAAATCAAGCACAGTGCAGTGCTGCACTGTGCTTGACTTGGAATTGAATGTAATGAATTGTTGGCCCTGCACTATGCTTCACTTGAAATGAAATAGATTGTGTTCTTGGTCCTGCACTGTTCTTCATTTGAAAGGAAATAGATTTTGTTCTAGGCCCTGCAATGTGCTTGACTTGAAAGGACATGGATTTTGTTCTTTGCTCTGCACTGTGCTTGACTTGAAAGTACATGGATTTTGGTCTTGGCTCTGCACTGTGCATGACTTGAAATGAAATGGATTTTGTTCTTGTCCCTGCACTGTTCTTGACTTGAAATGAAATGGATTTTGTTCTTGGCCCTGCACTGTGCTTGATTTGAAAGGAAATTGATTTTGTTCGAGGCTCTGCACTGTGCATGACTTGCAATGAAATGGATTTTGTTCTTGTCCCTGCAGTTCTTGACTTGAAATGAAATGGATTTTATTCTTGGCCCTGCACTGTGCTTGCCTTTAAAGGAAGTGGATTTTATTCTTGGCACTCAAGTCAAGCTCCAGTGCATGGCCATCAATTCAATCCATTCCATTTCAAATCAAGCACAGTGCGGGGCCAACCAACAGATACAAACTCCATTTCATTCCAAGTCAAGCACTGGAGAGTGCAGGGCCACCAAACAAAAATCAATTTCACTTCAACTCGAGCACAGTGCCACGAGAGGGCCAAGAACAAAAATCCTGTTTCATTTCAAGTCAAGCACAGCGTCGAGCCAAAAACAAAAGTAATTTCATTTCAAGTCAAGCACAGTGCGGGGCCAACAAAAAATCCATTTCATTGCACTCAAGCACAGTACAGGGGCAACAAACAAAAATTAATCTCATTTCAATTCAAGCACAGTGGAGGGCCAACAACAAAATCCATGTTATTTCAAGTCAAGCACAGTGCAGGGCCAACAACAAAATCAATTTCACCTCAACTCAACACAGTGCATTGCCAACAACGAAATCCATTTCACTTCAAGTCAAGCACAGTGCAGGGCCGTGCATTGTTTTGTTTTGGCGCACAACAACAAAATCCATTTATTTTCAAGCCAAGCACAGTGCAGGGTCAAGATCAAAAGCTGTTTCATTTCCAGTCAAACACAGTCGAGCCAAGAACAAAAGTAATTTCATTTCAAGTCAAGCACACTGCGGGGCCATCAACAAAATCCATTTCATTGCACTCAAGCACAGTGCAGGGCCAACAACAAAATCCATTTCATTTCAAGTCAAGCACAGTGCCGTGCGAACAACAAATCCATTTCCTTTAAAGTCAAGCACAGTGCAAAGCCAAGAACAAAATCAATTTCCTTTAAAGTCAAGCACAATTCAGGGCCATGAACAAAATCCATTTCATTTCAAGTCAAGAACAGTGCAGGGCCAAGAACAAAATCCATTTCATTTCAAGTCAAGCACAGTGCAGGGTCTAGAACAAAATCTATTTCCTTTGAAGTCAAGCACAGTGCAGGGACTAGAACAACATGTATTTTCTTTCAAGTCAAGCACAGTGCAGGGCCATGAACAAAACCCATTCCATTTCAAGTCAAGCACAGTGCACGGCTAACAATTTAATCCTTTCAATTTCAAGTCAAGCTCAGTGCAGGGCCAACACCAACAAATGGAATCAATTTCAACTTCAACTCAGCACGTGGTGCAGGGCCAAGAACCAAAATCCGTTTCATTTCAAGTCAAGCCACAGCGTCGAGCCAAAAACAAAAGTAATTTCGATATTTTCAAGGTCAAGGCAGAGTGCGGGGTGGCCAACACAAAAACTCCATTTCATTTTTGCCGTCAATGCAACAAGTACAGGTGGCAACAACAAAATTCATCTCATTTCATATTCAAGACACAGTGCAGGGCCAACAACAAAAATCAAATTTCATTTCAAGTCAAGCACCAGTGCATGGCCAAAACTAAAAATCTCAAGTAATTTCAAGTCATGCACAGTGCCGGGCTACAACCAAGATAAAAAATGTCAATTTTATTTCAAGTCAAGCAACAGTGAAGGACTCCAACAAAGTTAATTCTAATTTTCCACTCATATTCAGCACAGTGCAGGGCCAACAATTCAATGCATTCCATCTCCATGTCAAGCACTGTGCACGGCCAATAATTCAATCCGTTCTATACCAAGTCAAGCACAGTGCAGGACCAACAATTCAATCTATTCCATTCCAAGTCAAGCACAGTGCAGGGCCATCAATACATTCCATTCAATTCCAAGTCAAGCACAGTGCCGGGCCAATAACACAAATCCATTTCCTTTAAAGTCAAGCACAGTGCAGGGCCAAGAACAAAATCCATTTCATTTCAAGTCAAGAACAGTGCAGGGCCAAGAACAAAATCTTAGTTTCCAATTGCTAGTCAAGCACAGTGCAGTGCAAGAAACAAAAATCCATGTCCTTTCACAGTCAAGCGCAGTGCAGGGTCTAGAACAAATCTATTTTCTTTGAAGTCTAGCACAGATTGCTTAAGGGACGCAAGAGAGCATGAAAGACCACATATTCCATATCAATGTCAAGCAAGTGCACGGCCTATCAATTTGAATCTATTCAATTTCAAGTAAGCACAGTGCAGGGGCCAACAACAAAATTCATTTTTGTTTCAAGTCAAGCACAAGTGGGAGTCAACAACAAAATCCATTTCATTCACAAGTCATGCAGACAGTTGCAGGGCAACGCTAACAAAATCAATTTCACCTCAACTCAACACAGTGCAGTGCCAACAACGAAATCCATTTTCATTTCATGTCTGAGCACAGTGCAGGGCCAACAACAAAATCCATTGATTTTCAAATCAAGCACAGTGTAGGGTCAAGATCAAAAGCCATTTCATTTCATAGTCAAACACGAGTCAGTGCCAAGCCTAATGATACACAAATGTAATTTCATTTCAATGTCAAGGCACAGTGGGGGCCTTCAACAAAATACATTTCATGCACTCAAGCACAGTGCAGGGCCAACAACAAAATCCATTTCATTTCAAGTCAAGCACAGTGCGGGCCAACAACAAATCAATTTGCTTTAAAGATTCAAGCAAGTGCGAGAGCCAAGAACAAAAATCCATGTACTTGTAACGTCAAGCCACAGTGCAGGGTCTAGAACCAAAATCTATTTCCTTTGAAGTCAAGCACAGATGCTAGGGCCAAGAAACAAAACCATTCCATTTAAGTCAAAGCATGGTGCAGGCAATCATTTAATCTATTTTGTCAATTTCAAGTCAAGCACAGTGCGAGGGCCCAAGAACAAAAATCCATTCAATTTTCAAGTCAAGCACAGTGCCTGGGGGCAAACAACAAAACCATTTCATTCCAAGTCAAGCACTATGCGTGCAGGGCATGCAAACGCTTATCTAATTTTCACTTCAACTCGAAGCACAGTGCAGTGCCTTACAACAAAATTCCATTTCATATCATAGTCGAGCACAATGAAGGGCCAACGCAAACCGAAATCCATTATTTTCAAGTCAAGCACAGTGGGCACGGCCAAGAACAAAATCCATTTCATTTCATAGTCAAGCACCAGTGTCTGTGAGCCAAAAGTTAATTTTAGTATTGCACGACGCAAGAACACAGGTACTAGGTTTGGCAACAACAACAATTCATCTCATTTTCGAATTCTGATGAACAGTGCAGGGCCAACACCAACATCAGAATTTCATTGCACTCAAGCAACAGTGCAGGGCCAACAAACAAAATCCATTTCATTGCAAGTCAAGTCTACTCGTGCCGGGCCAACAGAACAAAATCATTTCATTTCAAGTCAATCACCATGCAGGGCCAACAATTCAATCCATTCCATTTCAAGTCAAGCACAATGAAGGGCCAACAAATCAAACCATTCCACTCCAATTCAAGCACGTTGCAGGGCGAACAATTCAATCTATTCTATACCAAGTCAAGCACAGTGCAGGGCCGAAAATTCAATCCATTCCATTCCAAGTCAAGCACAGTGCAGGGCCAACAATGCAATCCATTCCATTCCAAGTCAAACACAGTGCAGGACCAACAATTCAATCTATTCCATTCCAATTCAAGCACAGTGCAGGGCCAACAATTCATTCCATTCAATTCCAAGTCAAGCATAGTGCCGAGCCAATAACACAAATCCATTTCCTTTCAAGTCAAGCACAGTGCAGGGCCTAGAACAAAACCCATTTCCTATCAAGTAAAGCACAATGCAGGCACAACAATAAAATTCATTCCATTTCAATTCAAGCACTGTGCAGGGCAACACCAAAGTCAAGCACAGTGGAGGACCAACATTTCAATCCATTTCATTTCAAGACAAGCACAGTGCAGGGCCAACAACAACATCCATTTCATTTCAAGTCAAGCACAGTGCAGGGTCATTAACACAAAATATTTCATTTCAAATCAAGCACAGTGCAGGGCCATCAACAAAAGCCGTTTAATTTCAGTCAAGCACAGTGCAGGGCCAACAACAAAATCCATTCCATTTCAGGTCAAGCACAGTGCAGGGCCATCAATCCAATCCATTCCATTTCAAGTCAAGCTCAATGCAGGGTCAAGAACAAAATCCATTTCATTTCAAGTCAAGCACAGTGTAGGGCCAACAACAAAATCCATTTCATTTCAAGTCAAGCACAGTGCAGGGCCAACAACAAAATCTATTTCTTTCCAAGTCAAGCACAGTGCAGGGCCAACAATTCAATCCATTCCCTTCCAAATCGAGCACAGTGCAGGGCCAACAATTCAATCCATTCTATTCCAAGTATAGCACAATGGAGGACCAAAAATTCAATCCATTTCATTTCAAGTCAAGCACAGTGCAGGGCCAAAACAATATCTGTTTCATTTCAAGTCAAGCACAGTGCAGAGCCAAGAAGGAAATCCATTTCATTTCAAGTCATGCACAGTGCAGTGCCAAGAACAAAATCCATGTCCTTTCAAGTCAAGCACAGTGCAGGGAATAGAACAAAATCAATTTCCTTTCAAATCAAGCACAGTGCAGGGCCAAGAACAAAATCAATTTCATTGCAAGTCAAGCACAGTGCAGGGGCAGCAACAAAATCCATTTCATTCCAAGTCAAGCACAGTGCAGGGCCACCAACAAAATCAATTTCACTTCAACTCAAGCACAGTGCAGGGCCAAGAACAAAATCCGTTTCATTTCAAGTCAAGCACAGCGTCGAGCCAAAATCAAAAGTAATTTCATTTCAAGTCAAGCCCAGTGCGGGGCCAACAAAAAATCCATTTCATTGCACTCAAGCACAGTACAGGGGCAACAACAAAATTCATCTCATTTCAATTCAATCACAGTGCAGGGCCAACAACAAAATCAATTTCATTTCAAGTCAAGCACAGTGCAGGGCCAAACAAACACCCCCCCCCCCCCCCAAATCCATTTAATTTCAAGTCAAGCACAGTGCCGGGCCAACAAAAAAATCCATTTTATTTCAAGTCAAGCACCATGCAGGGCCAACAATTCAATCCATTCCATTTCAAGGCAAGCACAGTGAAGGACTAACAAATCAATCCATTCCACTCCAATTCAAGCACAGTGCAGGGCCAACAATTCAATGCATTCCATTCCAAGTCAAGCACAGTGCAGGGCCATCAATACATCCATTCTATTTCAAATTAACACAATGTCGGGCCAATAACACAAATCCATTTTCTTTAAAGTCAAGCACAGTGCAGGGCCAAGAACAAAATCCATTTCATTTCAAGTCAGGAACAGTGCAGGGCCAGCAATTCATTCCATTCAATTTCAAGTCAAGCACAGTGCAGGGTCAAGAACAAAATCCATTTCATTTCAAGTCAAGCACAGTGTAGGGCCAACAACAAAATCCATTTCATTTCAAGTCAAGCACAGTGCAGGGCCAACAACAAAATCCATTTCATTTCAAATCAAGCACAGTGCAGGGCCATCAACAAAAGCCGTTTAATTTCAGTCAAGCACAGTGCAGGGCCAACAACAAAATCCATTTCATTTCAGGTCAAGCACAGTGCAGGGCCAACAACAAAATCTATTTCATTCCAAGTCAAGCACAGTGCAGCGCCAAGAACAAAATCCATGTCCTTTCAAGTCAAGCGCAGTGCAGGGTCTAGAACAAAATCTATTTTCTTTCAAGTCAAGCACAGTGCAGGGCCAAGAACAAAATCCATTTCATTTCAAGTCAAGCACAGTACAGAGCCAAGAACAAAAGCCATTTCATTCCAAGTCAAGCACAGTGCAGGGCCATAAATCCAATCCATTCCATTTCAAGTCAAGCACAGTGCAGGGTCAAGAACAAAATCCATTTCATTTCAAGTCAAGCACAGTACAGAGCCAAGAACAAAAGCCATTTCATTCCAAGTCAAGCACAGTGCAGGGCCAACAACGACATTTATTTCATTTCAAGTCAAGCACCAAGCAGGGCCAACAACAAAATCAATTTCATTTCAATTTAAGCACAATGTAGGGCCAACAACAAAATCCATTTCATTTTCTGTCAAACACAGTGCAGGGCCAACACAAAATGTATTTCATTTCAAGTCAAGCACCAAGTACGGCCAACAATTCAATCCATTCCATTTCAAATCAAGCATGGTGCAGGGCCATAAATTCTATCCATTCCATTTCAAGTCTGCACAGTGCAGGACCAAGAACAAAATTCATTTCTCTTCAAGTCAAGCACAGAGCAGAGCCAAGAACAAATGCCATTTCATTCCAAGTCAAGCACCATGCAGGGGCAACAACAAAATCCATTTCATTTCAATTCAGCACAGTGCAGGGCGAACAACAAAATCCATTTCATTTCAAGTCAAGCACAGTGCAGGGCCAACAATTCATTCCATTCAATTCCAAGTCAAGCACAGTGCAGGGTCATTAACACAAAACATTTCATTTCAAATCAAATACAGTGCAGGGCCAACAACAACATCCATTCCATTTCAGGTCAAGCACAGTGCAGGGCCATCAATTCAATCCATTCCTTTTCAAGTCAAGCACAGTTCAGGGTCAAGAACAAAATCCATTTAATTTCAAGTCAAGCACAGTGCAGAGCCAAGAACAAACGCCATTTCATTCCAAGTCAAGCACAGTGCAGGGCCAACAACAAAATCTATTTCATTTCAAGTCAAGCACCAAGCAGGGCCAACAACAAAATCCATTTCATTTCAAGTCAAACACAGTGCAGGGCCAACACAAAATGTATTTAATTTCAAGTCAAGCACCAAGCAGGGCCAACAATTCAATCCATTCCATTTCAAGTCAAGCACAGTGCACGGCCAACAATTCAATGCATTCCGTTCCAAATCAAGCACAGTGCAGGGCCAATAATTCAATCAATTCCATTGAAAGTCAAGCACAGTGCAGGGCCAACAACAAAATCCATTTCATTTCAAGTCAAGCACAGTGCAGAGCCAAGAACAAAATCAATTTAATTTCAAGTCAAGCACAGTGCATGACCAACAATTCAATCCATTTCATTTCAAGTCAAGCACAGTGCAGGGCTAACAATTCAGTTCACTCACAGGGCAGGCACAGTTCAATTCACAGACAGGGCAGGCACAGTTCAATTTACCCACAGGGCAGGCACAGTTCAATCAGCATGGCACAGACACAGTTCAGTTCACACATGGCATAGAATCAAAGTTCTGGATTCAACTCTCACTCACAGTCTTCCAGAGTGACTGGCTCACACCCGGTATCGGGGCTTTATGCTCCTGGCCTCCCAGTAGGGGCGTTACCTTCATCATGGTGAGTGACAGGTGAGAAGACCAATCAGGTGATCTCATGATTTTTTAAACATTCATAAATGTTCTATTATTTCACCGATTGGAAAAAACCTTGGGGCGGTTGGAGGAGAGGAGAACAGTGATTAAGATGGTGAAAACACATAGCGATATTGGGTACAGTTTTCTAAAATGTGTTTACAATGTAGACAGGAAGTGGGACAAGATGAGACTTTTAGTAATAGTATAGATAGATATGGACTTGACCAAAGCATTCAACAAGGTTTCATATGGTAGGCTGCTCTGAAATTTTAGATTGCACGGGAGCCATGGAGAGATGGCTGAATGGATAGAAAATTGGCTTCATGGAAGGAAATCCATGAAGTCATGGGTGATGGTAGAATGTTGATTCTTGGACTGGAGGCCTGTGACCATTGGTGCCTCAGGGTGCAGTGCTGGGCCCATTACTGTTTGGAATTATTTGGATGAGAACATACATGGCAAGATTAGTTAGTTGCAGATAATATAAAAGTGGGTGGTATTTCAAATAGTGATAATGGTTATGAAAAATTGCAACAGGATCTTGATCGTTTGGCCAGATGGGCTAAGCAGTGGTTGACGGAATTTAATACAGAGAAATGTGAAGTGTTACTGTAAATAAGCAATTCACATACTCTTGAAGTGTAGAGCATCCTTTAATGATAGCACAGGGTATAACACACGTCAGCCAGCACTGGTTACATTCTTCTACTGAACTATACCCAGGGAGTGGAAAGCGTTATGATTGATGTTAACTAAGGCGGGGTTATAGGTACTGAGGTAGCTATATTATTGGTTGCATGCATAAACCATTTACATCCTTCCCATTAGAAAATCAAAACAGCTTAGAAGTTATGACAACAGAATTAAACAAAATCGCCATAACGAACAGGTGGCTTACTAATCCAGCCCGAGCGTGTACGGATGTCTCCCCCTTCCCCCGAAAGATCAGAAGAAACAGGAGGCCGCGAAAACAGCTGGGGAACCAGAGAAGGGCGGTGGGGTGGGAGAAGCAGGAGAGTCAGAACCACGACCGGCAACAGGTGACCCGCACAGAGGGGAACAGGGCATGCGAGATGGGGACCGAGGCATGCAGGGAACACAAACTGGGACGGCAGCCGGCTGTTGGTATGAGAGTGGCGGGGAGTAGGGACCCGGAGGCTGCGGCTTCAGCTCATTCACGGCAAGCAGGTGTTGACGGCTTCTTCGGTAAATGGTTCCCTCAAAGTCGACCAGGTACGAACGAGGTGAATCGGCTACCCCAACTACGGTAGCCAGATGGGACTAACCACTGGCGGTCTGCAGCCGAACAACCTGTCCAGGCAACAGAGGATCGAGTGGTCTGCATGACCGATCGTGGGAACACCGCAGGCTGTCATGTTTCTCTTGAATGCGCTTCTGCATGGAGGCAGGCTCCAGCACCCTAGGTTGCAGCTGGCGCTGAGCAATCAGGATAGTACGTCTGGTTGTTCTGGACATCAGACGCTGAGCAGGGGACCCCACGGCCGGATCCCTGGAAACATTCCTGAGGTTCAGGAGATCCAAATACAAATCAGAGTTAGACAGTCTCACCTGTTCCATCAGAAGCTTGGCGCTGCGGACGGCCCATTCAGCAAGGCCGTTGCTCTGTGGGTATTCTGGGCTGCTGGTCAGATGCACGAAATTCCACTTGTCGGCAAAACTTTTGAACTCTCGGCTGGTAAACCGCCTTCCATTGTCAGTCTGCAACCGGACAGGAGACCCAAAAGTGGAGAAGATGTCAGCAAATCCACCCAGAACCAGTTGGAGTACGAGTCGACTAGCTACGCTCCAGTGGTCCTGGACGAAAATAACGTGGTGACTACTCCTGCAGAATCAGACAGTGACCCCACTTGCCTGCTATGTAAGTTCAGGGAGATTTGTGACCTGCCCTCAAACCCCATTCTAGAGAGAGCACGTTTTTTTACAAGGAAACAGTTGCCGGATGAACCTGTTGAATGTTTTATTGCTGATTTGCATTATCTTGCCCAGCGGTGCCGTTTCGGTGACATGACAGACCAGCTCACTAGAGACATTTTAGTAACTGGCATGCATGACCAGAAGTTGCGTTCTGAGCTTCTAAGAGATTCTGATCTAATGCCAGTCAAAGCTATGCATGCCTGCAGAATGTCTGAGGTCGTTGAATTGCCAGGTGACCACCGTGATTCAGGAACTAAATCTATCAACCTGACTGGGTTTAAGAGACCACAGCCTCGGATGGGAAACACTGCTTTTCTGCCACGTGCCAACCCAGGTCCTGGTGAAATACCCCCCAAAAAGTGCTCAAATTGTAACTACATGCACCACAGACTGTCGACGTGCCCCGCCTATGGTAAAGCCTGCAATTTTTGTAAAAAGCTAAACCATTTCTCTGCAGCCTATCGAGCCCGTGGGAAAGCTGTACAGGCTTCCAGACCTAACCTAAACAGGCTGACACAATCTGATGGCTGTTACTGCTCACAGCCCTCCATAGCAGAATCCTACGATGCGGATCCAATTAGTTCTCCAGAGGAGTCGAGCGTGTTTATACTCCTCCACGCATCTGGCCAGTGATCCGATCCTACCGTATCTATAACTGTCAATGGTTTGACCTTCCTTGCTAAGTTGGATACTGGAGCGAAAGTGAATGTTCTGGCTATCCTCATGGCATCAGTTCCGACAAGGTTGAGGAGGAGGGAGGCTTTAACGGAGTCAGGTTCGGCGCAGTGCACAACGTTGACAAAGTGGGTGAAATCAAATTCAAACGTGGCCCAGCGCACAGAGATATCAGCATCAAAGACAAGCTGCGCGGGCTTTCTGCAAGAAGACGCCATGGCCAGAGAGATTCAACACAGGGAGGCTCAAAATCAAAGGAAAGAAATAAAACCCGATAGACAGGAGACGCAGGTATCATCCCACTTCTGACACCATGTAAATAAGCAATTCACATACTCTTGAAGTGTGTAACATCCTTTAATGATAGCACAGGGTATAACACACGTCAGCCAGCACTGGTTACATTCTTCCACTGAACTATAGCCAGGGAAGGGAAAGCGTTATGATTGATGGTAACTAAGGCGCGGTTATAGGTACTGAGGTAGCTATATTATTGGTTGCATGCATAAACCATCTACAGTTACATTTTGGGAAGTCTAACCTGGGCAGGACATACACAGTTTATGTTGGGGCTCTGGAGAGTGTTGTAGAGCAGAGGGATGTAGGAGTGCAGGTACATACTTCCTTGAAGTTAGAGTCACAGGTGGTTAGGTCAAAAAGACTTTTGGCACATTGGTCTTCATCAGTCAGAGTATTGAGTATATAATGTGTAGGAAAGAACTGCAGATGCTAATTTCAATCGAAGGTAGACACAAAATGCTGGAGTAACTCAGACTGAAGAAGGGTCTCGACCTGAAATGTCACCCATTCCTTCTCTCAAGAGATGCTGCCTGCCCTGCTGAGTTACTCCAGCATTTTGCATCTACCTATTGAGTATACTGCATAGGTTGGGAGATCATGTTGCAGTTATATAGGACGTTGGTGAGGCCGCATTTGGAGTATTGTGTTCACTTTTGGGCACCTTGTTATAGGAAAGATGTTCCAAAGCTAGAAAGGGTACAGAGAAGATTTACAAGGATGTTTCCAGTACTCGAAGGTCTGAGTTACAGGGAAAAGGAGTATGTTGGGACTCTATTCCTTGTAGTACAGGAGAATGAGGGGTGGTCTTATAGAGGTGTGCAAAATCATGAGAGGAATAGATTGGGGAGATGCACAGAATTTCTTGCCCAGCATAACGGAATCGAGGCCCAGAGGACGTGAAGGGGAACAGATCTGAGGGATTCCTTTTTCACACAAAGGGTGATGAGTGTATGGAACAAGCTGCCAGAGGAGGTAGCTGAGACAGGGACTATCACAAATTTTAAGAAATAGACAGGTACATGGATAAGACAGATTTAGAGGTATGTAGGCCAAACACAGGCAGGTGGGATTAGTCAAGCTTGGACATTTTGGCCGGTGTGGGAAAGTTGGGCCTAAGAAGGGTCTTTTTCCATGTTGAATTACTCTATGACTATCTGCAACTTGATTTATTTGCATCTTCCTTGCTTGTCCCAGGTCAAGTTGTTACATGAGATATTTGTTTTCATCACTCTTCACGCTGTCTACGTTTTATTTTGATTTCTGCTACCCAGTCAACAGGTTGCTGTTCCTCATAAAGCAACTGCTCATTCTCATTTCATTCACACATTGTGAGCATTGCAATTCCTAAACCAAGTTGCCTTCCACAAATCACCACCAGAGTGCGCTGTGTACTTTAAATGCTCTGTGTCCATGCTACCAACATCACACTATATGGTGGTTATAAAATTATTACCACCAGAAAAGATGGTGGCCATATTGATCTTGTGTGAGATGCAGCAAAATGTATCAGATTTCAGTAACAGAGGCATTCTGTAAACCTGTAGTTCTGTGCATTTATTATACAGGACAGGTGATATACAATGTGAACATGGACAAAGTGTGAACATGGATGACTCCGTGCACTAACACACTTCTGGGCACTCAGTTGGAGAGGAGGCTGCAAGAATAAATGTTTCTCTAGCAGCATTTACACAGTGGGTTAATAGCATTAAACTGTTTTGGTTAACAGTTTTAAAGAAGGAACTGCAGATGCTGGAGAATCGAGGGGTACACAAAAAGCTGGAGAAACTCAGCGGGTGCAGCAGCATCTAAGGAGCGAAGGAGATAGGCGACGTTTCGGGTCGAGACCCTTCTTCAGACTGGTCAGGGATCAGGGAAACGAGAGATAGAGACGGTGATGTGGAGAGATAAGGAACAATGAGTGAAAGATATGCAAAAAAGTATCGGTGATAAAGGGAACAAGCCATTGTAAGCTGTTTGTGGTGTGAAAATTGAGAAGCTGGTGCGACTGCGTTTGGGGGAGGGAGATAAAGATAGAGGGAATGCCAGGGCCCGAGGGCTGAGGGAGAGGTGGGAAGGGGAGGAGACAACAAGGGTAACAGAATTGAGAAAATTCAATATTCAAGCCCAAAGGATGCAGACTCCCCAAGCGGGAATATGAGGTGCTGTTTCCTCCAGCTTGCGGTGTTGCTCACTCTGGCCGTGGAGGAGGCCCAGGACCGAGAGGTCGGATGTGGAATGGAGGGGGAGTTGAAGTGCTGAGCCACCGGGAGGGTCGGGTTGGTTATTGCGGACCGAGCGGAGGTGTTCGGCGAAGCGATCGCCAAGCCTCCGCTTGGTCTCACCGATATAGATCATCTGGCATCTGGAGCAGCGGATGCAGTAGATGAGGTTGGAGAAGGTGCAGGTGAACCTCTGTCGGACCTGCAAGGACTGCTTGGGTTCCCTGAAAGGAGTGGAGGGGGGAGGTGAAGGGACAAGTGTTTACATTTCTTGCGGTTGCAAGGGAAAGTGCCCGGGGAAGGGGTAGAGTGGGAGGGGAGGGAAGAATTGACAAGGAGTTGCGGAGGGAGCGGTCTTTGCGGAAGGCAGGCAGGGGGGGAGATGGGAAGATGTGGTGGGTGGAGGGGTCACGTTGGAGGTGGCGAAACTGGCGGAGGACTATATGTTGTATTTGCCGGCTGGTGGGGTGAAAGGTGAGGACCCAGGGGGACTCTGCCCTGTTTGCCAGTGGGGGAATGGGGAGCGAGGGCAGTGTTGCGGGGTATGGAGGAGACCCTGGTGCGAGCCTCATCAATAGTGGGGGAGGGGAATCCCGTTCTCTGAAGAATGAGGCCATTTGTGATGACCTGGTGTGGAACACCTCATCCTGGGAGCAGATGCGGCGTAGACGGAGGAATTGGGAATAGGGGATGGAGTCCTTACAGGAAGCAGGGTGGGGGAGGAAGAGTAGTCCAGGTAGCTGTGGGAGGACTACCTACATTTTTCATTTTCAAACCACATTAAGGACACTCAGGTCAGTAAAACCACACTCACAGTTTAGTAGACATTTGTTCAGTGCTATTCACATCTTAGACTGAGAGACATGACCATCTCAATCCCCCATCTTGCAGGGACTGACTGAGGCAATCAACACTTCCAGGTTTTATAGTCCCTCCGGAGAGAGAATCTCAAAATTTTTTAACACAAATAACATTTTTATTTTTCATTGATGGGAAAAATTCTCTTGTCCTGCAGTTCAGAAAATTCAAGTGGAATCAGTTTGCATTGGAGATAAGAAACAGCAAGATCAGAAAACAATGACAGGAATCGAACTGCTAATGGTTGTATGGTGTCAGGAAATTAGAAGGGCATCTAACGGGTAATTATAGTAATCATATGGGACTAAAATCAACATGTAGACTGGGCTAACAAATTGAGTTGTAGTATGCAGAAACCTTTTACCATTTATGGAAATACCTTGGATTAAGGGAGGACAAAGTAATTTTTTTTGATAATGCAAAGTTATGTATGAAAGTAAAAGGAAAGAAGGAAGCTGCAAATGGATATGGATAGTTTATGGGAAAAGAGCAACACAGGAGAAAGAGGAGGGAAGGTATATAGCATTTGGAGAATTCCATGTTTGTAGCATTGGGTTGGAAGATTGTTAGAGTATTGGTAACAGAGCCATAGAGTTTATTTAGGATGGAAATGGGCCCTTCAGCTCAACTCATCCATACCGACCAAGGTGTCATCAAATTGCCCCCATTTGCCCACATCTGGTCCATATGTTTCTAAACGGTCCACGTCTAAACGTTTCCTATCCAAATGTCCTTTACTTGAAGTTCTTCTTCTTGCGTATGATGTGCACAGCCTAAGTTGTATACAACTTGTTCTATTTGATCTTATTTGATCACTAATTGTGCACGCCGGGTTGATTGCATTCGTCAAAACAGAGAGGCCACATGAAGGTTGCAATCTTCCACCCCTAAAAGATGTTATTGTACTTGCAATCCAGCATGTATAAAATTACTTTGAAAGAACATGTTTTGTGTGCATAATGCAGCCTGTTACGTCATTCTATTTCTGCTACGTGATAGCTAAGTGACTTGTGCTGGCCTTTGGTCATTATGTTTTGCAAAAAATAGACCTTTGAGAATCCTCCCCAACTTTAGTTCAACAGCTAATCTTAAAAAAAAATGGTAACAGCCTATTTATTTCAATATATGGCCTCAAGCACACATTTAGTGTAGTCTTTATGTCCAAACGTTCTTGTGCGTTTATAATTTTACTTCGTAGTCACATGAGTGACTACGTGAAGAAGGCCATCCCCACGCATGCGCGTCATTACGTTCTGGCACATTGCGCAACGACCGACTGGCAGGCGCATCGCTCCATCCAGCGGGTAAGTTTAAAAGGTCCAGTTAAGTGTTTTTTCAAACAGCTTTGCTGGAATCGGTGCTCCAGGTTTGGAGTACATTTGTTGGACGAAAATTTTGTGTTGTGTTTTCCACAAATATGTCGAAGGTGAAGAGGCGAGCCCCGACCAAAAATGGATGCAGAAGACCACGGGCCTACGGGCAGCATGCGACTGCTGAATTCACCTAAAGAGCTGCTGTGGGGGTAGCCAAGGTGCGGGAAGGCACCTTGGCTACCCCACGGGGAGAAAAGCCACTGGGAAGTAGGTAAGGGCCCTGGACTCTGAGGAGTCGGGCCAGGAGGAGGTGGACGAGTTCCCTACTCAGGGCAGTGTTGCCGGCAGGCTGGCCCAGCTGGAGGGCCTTGTGGAGAGGTTACTCCAGCATGATACGGTCCAGAGGAAGGAGCTATGGGAGACCGGGGTGTTTATTATACCGGAGGCAGCAGCGCCTGTCAGGGCTGCTTGATATCTCCCTGTCTGATGAAGCGTACAAGGTCAGAGCTATGCTGACCCAGAGTATGGAGGCACAGTTCGGCTAGAGGGACCATCGGGTGATTGGCCATAGCATGCAGATTTGCAGTCCCAGCCCTCACCGGCGAGCCATTGGACACAGAGCTAGCCGAGAATATTAATTATATGGCTTCGCATCCTCTGCAAGAACAGACGATGGAGGAGACCACTGCAAGGTACACAACTCCACAGAACTGTGCCTAACTGAGTGTCCCCCCATAGTAAACCAAGCTATAATGGGGGCACATTGGAGGCGTCAGAGCCCAGGAGTTTAAATTACAGAAGGTACTCCAGCTACTTGCCTCGGGCATCACGGCCTTTGCAAGGTCAGTGGAGGGGGCGCCTCTCTCAGTGACTCAGGAGGACGCGTTGGCATTAATGTGCAATGCACATTTTGAAATTAATTGTATCCGTAAAAATGCCATCCGTCCTATCATCAATCCCAAATTTGCTGGACTTTGTAAATCGGGGACAGTTCAACCCCAGACCTCCTATTTGGAGAAAACCTGACTAAACAGGTGAAAGATTTGGACGAAGAGTCTAAGACTGTGGGGCTCATGAAGGTGCCTCCAAAGGGGTCATTTTTTCACAGATTGTATCCCAATCCTCAGGGGCCTGCAAAACAGTTCACTGGGTATGGTGGACGTAGTGTGGAGCAAACTACACAGAGGCCTTTTTTAGTGCAGAGCCCGAGCCAGGCCATGTTCAAGATGCGGCTCCCTCCAGCAGTCCTACCCCCCAGACCTCAGGTGGCAGAAGCAGTGACGTTACCGCCGGTAAATCCTAAAGTGGGTGCGACTGCAATGGATACATTACAAGTTGGAGGGAGATTGTAATTTTTTCTACATGAATGGCAGTGGATAACATCTAACCCGTTTAAACTGCATAGTATTCAAGGTTTTTAAATTGAGTTCATTTCTGATTTGCCTCCACCTACTCAGCACACACCTGGCTGTAAGTTTGTGTTCTCACAACAGGAGTGTGTTAGTGCACAAAAAGAGCTAGTCTTTGTTTTAAAAAAGGTGTAATTGAAAGGGCAAGGCATGAGTCTTATCAATTTGTGTCCAAGATCTTTATGAGGCCAAAAAAGGATGGAGGATGCAGAATTATTTTAGATTTGACAGTGCTTAACACTTTTGTGCAGTATAAACATTTCAAAATGGAAACGTTTGTTACAGCTAAACAACTGCTTTCCAGGGGATGTTATATGGCAAGCATTGACATCAAAGATGCTTACTATTCAGTGGCCATTCATGACATTTTTTGAAATTTAACTGGATGGGTCAGTTCTGGCAGTTTAAAGCTTTGCCTAATGGATTAACTCCGGCTCCCAGACTATTCACAAAATTGCTCAAACCAGTCCTGGGGTTACTCAGAGCACAAAATCATATTGTCATGGCATATTTGGACGACATTTTTAGTCATTGGGAGGACTTTTGAATTAGCTGAATCATCTGTGGCAGCTACAAAACTCGTTTTCGAAAAGATTGGACAACCTGAATAATGAATCCAATGAAAGATTGGATTCATTATTCATCCAGTTAAGTCTAAATTGGTGCCATCTAAGATAATTGACTATTTGGGTTCACCATTAACTCAGAACACATGTCAGTGACTCTGCCTCGGGGCAAACAATTAGACTTAATTGAAGCCTGCAGGAAACTCATTGTTGATAACACCCATCTATTAGACACGTGGCTGGGTAATTGGGAAAATTAGTGGCAGCATTCCCAGCTGCTCAATTTGGGCCTTTGCACTACCAAAATTTACAGCATGTAAAGGAACAGGCACTTAAACTTCAGAGAGGTAATTTCGATAGACCTATGCAGCTATCAGCTGACGCTCTAACTGAGTTACAATGGTGGATAGCCAATATTCAGTGCTGCTCTGGTACTATTATAGTCAATACACCATCAATTATCATGCAGACTGATGCCAGTGCACTAGGTTGGGGTGCTACGGATACTGTCTCAAGGTGCGGTGGCAGATGGGACCTGCAGGAAGCATCCGTGCTTCAATCACTCGGCATTAACTATTTAGGGTTGTTGGGTGCACTCTATGGGTTAAAAGCTTTTTGTACCGACAGACATCATGTGCATGTCCAACATCAGATTGACAATATTACTGCGGTAGTGGACATTAATCACATGGGTGGCAGTAAGTCTGTATCCTGTGATAGGTTGTCCAATCTTCTCTGGCACTGGTGTATTGCAAGAAACATCTGGGTTTCAGCTATCTATTTACCAGGGAGGTATAACACAGTGGCAGACACCAGGTCACGAGTGTTCAACGATAACAAAGAATGGATGTTAAATCACGAAGTGTTCAATGATATTGTCCTTCGTTATGGTGTGCCGGACATTGATCTGTTTGCTTCAAGGCTTAATCATCAGTTGCCAATATATGTGTCTTGGGAGCCAGACCCAGGGGCAGTAGTGGTGGATGCATTCTCACTACATTGGGGTGGAAAATTTGTGTATGTATTTCCCCCATTCTGCCTCATTACCCGATGTGTGGCTAAGATCCAGCAAGATTCCGCCACTCGTATTCTGGTAGTGCCAGACTGGCCTCCTCACATTGGTTCCCTCTGGTGCTAACTTTGATCACACAGCCTTTTATGGTAGTGCCCAAGAGCAGAAATCTGCTGGTACACCCTGTGACAGGGGATAGCCACCCTCTTCATGAACATATAAATCTGTTGGTTTGCAGATTCTGGGGAGACCGTTCCTGGGGCTCGGGCTTTCAGAGCGTGCCATTGATGTTATCACTGCGGCCTGGAGAAGAGAATCAGAAACAATATATTTCTCACATTAAAAAATGGGAAATGTACTGTTCCCGCTCTCACATTTCATACCACACAGCTACAATTACTGATGTCCTGGAGTTCTATCATCACACTATCACGACAGTAAACTGAGTTATAGTGCCATTAACAGTGCCCACAGTGCTCTGTCCAATTATTTACAGTTGGGGTCAGCACATCACAAGGTCGGGTCCCACCCTCTAATAACTAAATTTATCAAGGGTGTTTTTAATTCTACTCCACCTAGACCCAGGTACACTCATATTTGGGATGTCAGCGTGGTCCTCACGCTGCTCCGTCAGTGGGCTCCAGTTTCATCTCTGTGCCTACACCATCTGACATTAAAAATAGTTATATGCTCATGGCTCTGGCCTCAGCACAACGGTCCAAACACTACACAACCTTAGACTGGACAGTATGAGTTGGTCCGGCAATAATGTCACCCTTTTTCATTAGTGACCTCATCAAACAGAGTGGCCCAGGATACTAGGGCTCAAGTTGAGTTTTCATGGAATATCCCTCAGATCCACGGTTGTGTGTCATAATCATCCATAACCCATTACATTAAGGTCCACTAGGAGCCTGAGAGGCTTGGAACTCTCCTTTTTGGTCAGTCCCACACTAAACCTCACAAACAGGTTACGGTGCAGACCATCTCTAGATGGATTAAAACACCCTTTCTGGCATATGTAGGTGGACAATGACATTTTTAAACCTCATTCCACCAGGGCTGCGTTCGACGTCAGCAACAAGGGACATGGACGTTCCTCTTGGCCAAATTCTAGCGGCTGCGGGATGGTCGAATGAGAGGACGTACCAGAGGTTCTATAATAAGCCTGTCGCCAGATCCGGTGATTTTTGCTGACTCTGTTTTTAAGTTCTGTTTCACAGTTTCCCCTGGGTGAGAGGGGTCACTGTTTTGTTTTTCTTTTCTGTTATTAAACTGTTACTATTGTTAAAACATGTCATGTTTGAATGCATTAATTTTTCTCACTCGTCCTTGTCTATTGATGCAGCTGTGACACGTGGACTTGTTCCTTGGCATGAAATCACAGACCTTCAAAGTCTTCACGTAATCACTCACGTGACTCCAATTTAAAATAGTAAGATTTAAACGAGAACCTACCAGTTCGAAGTTTGATCGTTATTTGTATGTGGAGTTACAATGAGGGATTTAGGTGCCCTCCGCTCCCTTCCCTCGTAATTTAACGATCATCTGGTAGTTCTAGTCATTTATAATCTTACTATGTTAGTTCAGCTGCTGTTATCTGACTTCACACCATTGCATTGAAGATTGACGCGCATGCGTGGGGACGGCCTTCTTCACGTAATCCCTCATCGTAACTCCTCATAAAATAACGATCAAATTTCGAGCTGATAAGTTCTCATTTAATCTTACTATTTTAGTACGTGTAGTAATGTCAGTGCACCATGATGTAGTGATCTGCTCGGATATAAAATTGGGGCTGGAGCTGCCCTGATTTGAAATTATCTCAATTACTTCTGGGTTTGAACCTGACCCTTGGAGGTCTCAGGCATGCTGTTCACATGCAGTAATTCTGGACCACAGCGTTGGGATGACATACCAGCCCATCCTGACCCAAGTATTGTATTGGAAGATGGCTACATATATGGCCAGGTCCCATGAAATGATGTTTATTTTTCCCAGTGACTAACATTTGGTGTAATTCATTCTGCGAGATGTTGTTATCACAATGTGCTCTTTACAGTTTGCAATCTTTCGCTTTTATTACACTTCAAGGATTTGGATGTTAACTATATTAAAATCTGTTTAGCAAATCTTGCCTAAAAGCTTCTCCAGATAACCTAAATTACAGCAAGTGTTGGAGATGCACAATCATGATCCTAATTGTTATTTTTATGTTTTTGCCTTTCTTCTCCATAACATCTTCCAATTAAAAATCTGCACACAGGCTGGTTAAGGGTGACTGGCATATCAGCCAAGACCTGGAAACCAGGACCGAAGGTTAGGATTAAGTGGGATAAAGGATCTATTTTCTTTATCCTTTGATATCTTAGTCTTCAAAGCTAATGAAACTATGGAGATACAGAAACAGCATGGAATTCTAAACACAAAGTGGTGGAGTAACTCTGGGTCAGGTACCATCTGCAGAGGGAATAGATAGTGTCCATTTTCAGGTTGGAATCCTTCTTCAGTCTGATTGTGGTACTGTGGAGAAGGCTGAAAAACATGAGAGTTGGACATAGCGATAGATGGATACATGTGAAAGGTGTTTGTTTTCTAGATGGGTGGAGTAAGCAACAAAGGCTAGAGATGAAACCACAAAAGGGGGTCAGATAAGGAGAGAAATTGAATATATCTGGAAGGGAAGATGTAGGGTGGGGAGATGGGAAAAAAAAATGAAAAAATATGGGAGAAATGTGTATGCACCAGGATGCAGGGGTGCAGGAATGGCAGAGAGGTTGAGGGTCTTACTTAAAATTAGAGAATTCAGTGTTCCAACCGTTGGGTGTAAGCTACCCAAGAGGAATATGAGTTGCTGTTCCTCCAGTTTTCATGTGGCCTCACTCTGGCAATGGAGGACGCTAAGAACACAAATGTTCTAATGTCAAGCTTTGTCACTCCACCCTTCTGCCAATCAAACCCCTTCACCTATATCCACCTAACACTTAACAGGCTTTGTCCCATCCTCATCTCGTTCTTTGCCAGCCTTCACCCCCGACTATCTGTCTGCACTTGACCCATGACCCTCCATATCCTTCCTTTCCATAGATCTGTACAACGTCTTTCTAAAGTAGTGATTGTATCTACTTCTATAGCTTTGTCTTGCAGCTCATGCCCAATTCAAAACTACCCTCGGAGTGGAAAAAGCTGCCCACAGGGTCTCTTAATTATCTCCCTTCTCACCGTAAGTCCGTGCTCTCTAGCTTTAGAATCCTCTAGCATGGGGCAAAAGATTGTGAGTGATCACTTTAACTATGCTTCATGATCTTGTCCACCTAAATACCTCTCATGCTCTGTCTGCAAGCCCAGTAAACATTTCTAGTGAATCCCTTATGCATCCTTACCAACTTTATGAAATATTTCCTGTAACTGAGCATCCAGAACTGCACACAGTATTCCAAGTGCCATTGCATGAATGATGTACAGCTGCATCGCGATGTACTCAATAATGAAAACAAGTGTCCCAAATGCTGTCTACAGTAGTTCACCTGACATGCCACCTACAGGGAACCATGCATCGGTACTCCCAGATCTCTCTGTTCCGCAACACTCTCCGGGCCATCACCATTTACTGTGCAAGTCCTGTCCTGGGTATGACATACCAAAACGCACATCTCATACTTTTCTGATTAAGTTCAATTTGTTAATTTTTGGCCCATCTTCCCCAACTGATTATAGATCCTGTTGAAACAAATATCCTTCCTCACTGTCCAATATACCCCCAAATGTTTGTGTCATCCGCAAATTTACAAATTATGTAACTACGTCATCCAAATTGTTAATGTAGATAATAAGCAACAATGGACCTGGCACGATTCCTGCGGACACTCCACAGGTTAAAGGCCTATTTACCCAAGGTAAATCGGGAAAAACAACCTTTCGCAACTACCCTTTGACTACTTCCTCCAAGCCAATTTTAAATATTTTTAGCACCTCACATTGGAATCCATGTGCACAAACCTTTCAGACTAGCATACTCTGCATGACTTTCTCAAAAGCCTGCTAAAGTCCATATGGATAATAACCACTGCCTTGCCCTCGTTAACGTAGTTGGTGACTTCAAAAGCAGTTCTGAGATTTTGTGAAAACTGATTTCCAGCACAAAACGCCATGCTGACTGTCCTTAATCAGTCCAAGTCCCATCCAAACGCTGGTAGATGTCCATCAGAATCCTCACCAGCATCTATGTATCTGTCTATCCATCTATCTATCTATCTATCCATCTATCTGTTGCTCTACCTATTTATCTACCTATCTACCGGTCTGTCTGTCTGTCTGTCTGTCTGTCTGTCTGTCTGTCTGTCTGTCCTCAACTGCAACAGGTTTTTTTATGATTGATGGTATAGTTCACAAGTTATTAAGGTTTTAAAATTTAAAATCCACTCATGCGCAGATTTGTTTCTTCTCCTGTCAGTCAGCGCCACACAGATTGGTCTCCTTTCCTGTCTGGAGGTCGCCACCGGCGCTGTGGTGAAGGAGTGGCTTGTGGAGCCCGACGAGTTGTGGCCACCCGACGTGTTGCTGCGGGCAGTGCGGTACCTGGTGGAGAGCGTGGTGCCGCGGGTCCAGCCCGTGGACTGGGACTGGGCCTGGGCTGGAGCCGAGCCTGGGGCTGGAGCTGGAGTGAGGGCCGAGCCCGGGGTTTGGGATGGGGCTGTGACTGGGGCCGAGAAAGAAGCTGCCTGGCTGGAACCAAGGACGAGCCTGGATCCGGGGTCAGGGACGGGCCCGGAGATGAAGTCGGGGCTTGGACTGTAGCCCAGGCGGCGGCTGAGCTGAGGGCTAAGAGTCGAGGCCGAGCCCAGAGTTAGGGGAGCCCAGACCATGGCTGAGCCAGGGCCGACGTTATGTTTGAGCCCTGGCCCCCTGTCCATGAACCGATGATGGACCGGCTGCGTGGCGTCTGCCAGGACATGTGTCACAGCCCGGCTGCCACCATCCCGGAGCAGAAGGAGATGGAGATGAGGTGAGGGTGGAGTGGAGATAAGAGGAAGGAATAGGGACAGGGAGTAGATGTGGAATGGAGGAGGGAGATGGAGTGGGGGATGAGGGAAATGGAGAAGAGGTGAGGGTGGAGGAGAAATATGGGTTGGGGTGGGAATTGTGGTGGGAGAGTGGGCAGAGAGGGGAGAGAGTGGAGGAGGAGATGGGGAGGGAGATGGGGCTAGAGTGTGGGATGGATGAAGGAGTGGGGAATAGAGTGGAGTGGATGAGGGAGATGGGGAGGGGTGTGGGAGAAGAATGGTGGGGAGTGGATTGGAGGGGGGATGGGACGGGGGAGTTGATGGAGAAGGTGAGAGTCTGAGGTGGATGAGGGAGTGGGTGGTGAGGGAGCAAGATGAAGACGGGGTGGGGGTGTTGGGTGGAAGAGGTAGATGAGAGGGGAAGTGATGTGGAGGACGGAGTGTGGTGGAGAAGCGAAAGTGCAAGAGGAGGCAGGTGGGGCGGGAGAGTGCGGTGGTGTGGAAACACAGGAGAGTGGAAAGTGATTTTTTTTTTTAAATTACGAATGTTGGCAATCTAAAATAAAAACTGAAAATGCTCAGCGGGTCAGGCAGCATCTGTGGAGAGGGAGAATGAGAGGGAGGTCTGGCACAAGGGGTAGTGAGAGAGATGGGTGGTGATGGTGGGTAAGGAAGAGAGGACAGGGTGGAGGTAGTGTGTGAAGGGTGGGGATGGAGAGATGAGGGAGGATGGGTGAGTGTGGAATATTGAGTTGGGGGAACGGGTGAGTGGTGGAATATTGCATTGGGGAGCAGTCCCAACAGATCTGCACTTAGTCTGGTGTGCTTTAAAACTGCCAATGCCTCTTTGATATCTAAATTATCAAACTACTATGCCTCAATTCCTTAATTTCTGTGATCCAGGTAAAAACAGGGGATAAATATTCATTTAATATCTCTCCATCCACCCCATCTCTTGTCGCTCTTCACAAGTCTGAAGATCAGTCTGAAGAAGGGTCACGACCTGAAACGTCGCCAATTGCTTCTCTCCATAATGCTACCTCACCCGCTTAGTTTCTCCAGCATTTTGTGTCTACCATCACCAATATTGCCGCACTACATTTGTAGGTGCAGGAGCCGTCACACAGGGGCATCCTTGCAGGGTTAGCTGAGGGAAGGGTCCCATACTCTCCCGCAGCTGCCGGGACGGGGACGGGTCACACACACCAACCTCCCCCCCCACCCCACCCCGCTCACTCATTCTCACTCACTCACTCACCCACCCACTCACATCTGCAGTGGACCCCAACTGTACTTCATGTAATGCCAGGTGCACACCGTCAACAAACGCTTCCTTGCCTATCTGGACTCTACCAAGGATCACCAGCTTGACCGCCTCCAGATTGGTCCCTCCACCGACACTCCTCGACTCCACCGCCTGCCACAGGCCCGGAGCTCCACCGCTGGACCACGGCGCCACCCAAAAATACTAGAGCGGAGCAAGATGGAACACTCCGCGAGAAAGCTGTAGCAGTTGATGGGTTATCTTCAGCGCCATTTCCGTAACCGGCGTCTGTCATTGCGGCATCCACATCTACAAGCGGAGCGATCTGCTCAAAACTGTGGGTGACCCGACTAGTCTTTCTTCAGGTTCCCCATGAAAAACGAAAGGTGAGAAAAAATGTATTACTTTCTGTCGTGTAGTAAAATTATTATTTAGCCTGCCCGATCTCTCCCGGGATCCCTGTAGAAGGGATTATGATCTTTGATCTAGACTCTGTTGCACTTGTGCAGCTCCCACATCTAAGGGAACAACGACATGCCACGAGGAGCACACCTTAATTTCCTTCCTAATGTATGATGACTGCAACCATATACATATAATGTATAACCATATACAATTCTATTCTTATGATCTCAACAATGTAATATATTATATGACATCAATTTTTATTTTTATATTAATGTCTCTGTTAATAACTCCAGCATCCATTTGTTTTATTAATTGCTCTGTCAACCTGCCCCACCTCCTACAAGGATTTATGCACCGGCTGTACATTTTTGGTTTTGTTCTTGTTGTGAGGCATGCATGCTAGTGTAAGAAGATTTTAATAAGATTTTCTACATTTAAGATAAATGGACACATTAGAGGAAAAATGTGTCTTCAATATACATGTCTCTCTCCCCACCCCTGAAAACATTTTTTGCATTTTAAGTGATATGTCATCCATCCTGCAGGTATGTAGTTATAATTAAATTTGTTCTAATAACATATATTCTTATGTTAATCTTAAAATAAGATGGTTTTTATAAGTTGATCTTATATGATATTTTCTGTAATTTCAGATGTCAACAGTGGGTCCAGAATACTCGTCGACAAGATTTCCTGCACCGAACTATGGAGTACTTGTCAAAGAACTGCCGTCATTGGTTATCTGATATTCGGAACACGGCAACACTGTATATCTTGTACACAAAACAATGTCAACTATATAAATCTTACCATGAATGACTGAAATAAAAGGTGTTATCCGTGTTTATGAATTTCGATGTTGAATTATTTAAAATTGAGTGGGTTGGTGCCTAATCCATAAATCACCATAAAAAGCCAACATGTGCCTATGTTCCTTCCACAGAGCGTGGGGAATCTGGCCCGGGTCAGCACAGCTGGGCTGCCAGGGCTAAAGTTGCGGGGAGGACAGGAGTGTTGAGAAGGAGGGGGTCAGGGATCATGCCAGCAACTCACTCAATAGCTCGGGTGGCTGCGAGCGGCCGCCGGAACTGGACCGCGGAACTGCAGCTAGACCCGGGGCTCGCAGGCGAACCTGGAGCTACAACTGGTCCCGGAGGTCCCTGGCCCCGATGCAAAAAAGGTTGCCGCCCCCTAGACTAAACCAAACCTTTGATCCTGTCCCGCCAGCCTTTGTGTTCGTTGATATTTTATTCACAATATTAGGATTTCAGAGAGGGAGCGAGAAAGAGAGAGGTTGAATGAAAGAAAGAAAGAAAGAAAAAGGTTGCTCAACAAATAATTAAAGTTCACAAGAAAGAAGCAAGAGATATATATATGCGTGTTATATATTTATGTACGTATGTCACACGTATATATACAGTATGCATAATATATATACAATGAATATATGTGTTTTTATATATAATATATATATATATATATATATATATAAAAACTAGAGAAATATATGTGTGTGTATTATATAATTATATGCATCTATATCACATTTATATATGTGTGTATCATATACATATATATATATATATATATAACGAATATATATGTGTTTATATATATATATAATATATATACATAAATATAAATATAATTGCCTTTATGGTGCATACAAGCAGTTGTGAACAATGGGATTAAATGAATAACAGAGCGCAAGTTTAATACAAAAATCAATTCAAACACAGGACATGAGCCATTTAAAAATTAAAAAAAAACAAAAACACTGCGAGAGGCATAACTGAAGTCGGGTCGGTTTTGCTGAAATAGCAGAAGTTACACTCTGTAGCACACTTAACATCAGTCCATTGGATTTGCAGGAGTGGTCTATCTTGCTTCGCTCTCGTATCTTTGGCGCCACCAAGCCCGACCCACCACGAGGAGCAGCAACAACATCCACTGCTTCTCCAACCCTTACCGCCTTCCCGGCCAAACCGAGGCCCGAACCACTGAAACTGCCGACTCTCTCCAACTCCCCGGGGCCACCGATGTTGCTGCCACCGACCCGTAATCTCTACACCAGCCCCCCACGGGCCTCTCTCAGCGACTCCGCCAACCCTCGCCTCTCCACCGGCCACCAGCGGCCAGAGCCGTCACTCATCAGAGTTCCAGCTCAGCACCCGGCCCACAACGTCCACGATGCAGACAGCACGTGTCTGACTCTGCTGGGTCGTACTGCTCCCCCCTCCTACAGGGAACCTCATAGTGATGCGGGTCATCCCCTTCCCCCTCTTTTAACCCGACCACACACCCTCTAGTTAAAATTCCCCGCTGCTTATTTTATGATTTCTTTTACAGATGTGCCGGAGCGGCGCTCCGGTGAGCTCCGGCAGCACTGCACCCCTGACCTTAACAAATAAAGTCATGTTGATCTTTAAGGGGACCCACCCTTTTATTCTAATATGGCCTATAGAAAGTCTTAAGATTTTACTTTATCTTGCCCCCCCAGCTTCTGCCTTAAATGTTCTCTTGCAATACAAACTCATGATGGGAACCGCTTGATCCAGATTACTAAATCTGACATATGTCCTTCCTTTTCCCTGGCCAGAGCCTCAATATCCTTGTAAACTAAGCATCCTCCTAAACTCACCAGCCTCTCCCTTCACCCCAACTGGAAACATGTTGCCCATTTACTCTTGCTGTCTCACTTCTGAAAGCCTCCCACTTGCCAACCATCGCCTTACAGTACCTACAAACAAACTCACCCAAACGACCCATGTTTCCCGCCTAATGCCTCCGAAAATCATCCTTGCCCCAATGTAGGACCTTAACTCAAGGGCCAATCCTATTCTTCTCAACTTTAAAAAATAGATTTATAGCCACTGGACCCAAAGGCACCCCCCCCCCCCCCCCCCACTGACACATATGGCACTTGTTCCATCTCATTCCCGATGAGGAGGTCCGATGTTGTGCCTTTCAATTGGACCCTCTAAGGATTGATTCAGGAAGCTTCTTGGATACATTTGACAGATTCCATGAACTCCAAGCATTTGCACAATGTGAGTACGAGAACCAAGTCAACAGAGGGAAATTTGTGATCCCTCACTTATAATTATCCTATTATTTTTACACCTATCCGCAATCTCCCTACATTTACTCTAATTCCGCTGACTATTGGGAGGCCTATAATACAGTCCCATCAAAGTAAGGGTCTCAACCCGAAACGTCACCTATTCCTTCGCTCCATAGATGCTGCCTCACCTGCCAGCATTTTTGTCTACGATTTTTTTTTCCAACATCTGCTGTTCTTTCTTAAACATTCCCTTTCCTGTTTCTATGTATATCTATAAAGCCTCCCTGGATGATCCCCGAAGGATATCCTCTCCAAGCACCGTTGTTATGTCATAAGAGTCATAGTCATACAGAGTAGAAACAGGCCCTTCGGCCCAACTTACCTACATCAGCTAACATGCCGCAGCTACACTAGTCCCACCTGCCTACGTTTGACCACTATCCCTCTAAACCTGTCCTATCCATGTACCTATCTAATTTTTTACCACAGAAGATGGGAACATGGCGTGCAGCAGCTGCCTGATCTCTCCCATCTCCGATGTGATCTGCGGCTGTGGCAGAAGTGATGAGCCGGGAGCAATGGCGGCCCTGACTGGGCTGTTATGTCTCCTCGCAGTTTGGCGAGTGGTCCTGACATGGTGGGGGGAAGGGAGTCCAGATTGGCCTCTTGGGTTCCCATTGATCGAGGGGTGGGAAGTTTAAAAAAAAAACGTCCCCCCCCCCCCCCCCCCCCACCCCCCCCCCCCAGGGCAGTATCTTTGAGGTTCTTTGTGAAGACCCTCACCCCCTGTCTGTTTAGATGTATTACCGTCATGGAGGTCCCATGTACCGATGGTTGGATGTGGGCCAATTGGACATTAGCGAGGGCGGCACATCCTCTGCTGATCTCCATGTTTGGTATTTTGAATCACATGGGTGGGTAGAAATTACGATCCTTGAATCAAGGAATTCCTTGCTGGCCTTTTCTGCAATCCTCTTTATTGCCCCACAGTACCATTACATAAGGTGTGCAAGTCATTCGTGCCCTGTATAGATCACAAGGTATTGAGGGCTCCCAATGGTGTCTTTGCTCAGGACCCTCATTGCATGGTCTGTGGTGCTGCATGTTTTTAACTAATACCTGCAACCTGGATACAGCTTCTGGGGGTCCAGAAACTTCCCGTTGGAATCAGTCAGTAGGACTACCTGGTGGGTTTTGCTCATCAGACTGGGGGGGGGGGGGGGGGGGGGGGGGGGGGGGGGGGGGGTGAAGCCTAGGGGAGGGTTGCCTGTTGACTGTTACCTGGGGCAAGCTGTGTAAACAGAAGGGATGTCCAATTAATGGTGTATTGGTTGGCTGGAAGTGCAGATCCGAGAGTGGAGCAGCCGTAGGAAAGTGGAGCAGCTGCTGGCTCTGTGTATTTCATGTGTCCTTTTTGGAACTTCTGGGTGATTGTCCTGACATTCTGAGCTGCTTGTCAAATTCTTTTCCCTGCATATTTATATCACTCCTTCATTTTTGCTATTGGGCATAGGAGTGCACAGTTGTCTTGTCCCTCAGCTCTTGCAGGGTTCCAATCATCTAGAGGTGGTATCTCATTTTTCATGCAAATTTGATAGCCTGCGCTTGTTTGGTGTCGTGAATTCGATCTAGCTGGGCCAATTCTCTCTCAGCTGTGTAGCTTAATATGAGTGTAGGAGGGGTAGAGATGGCCAAGGCAGCACTTGTCTCTATGGACCTGTCATCTTCATGAGTTATCCTGGTGGGTATTGGTCTTATTTCATTGCCTTCTCTTTAAGCAGTGGAATCGATCTCTCCAAAAGAGTCCAACGCTTTCTGAGTTTCCCTGTATCATGATCTTTCTCTCCCTCTATTAAGTAGGAAATAGTAAGGAGAGGATCATCTTTATCCAGCTTTGATCTTGCATACTTTTTAGGTCTGCCCCCATGTCCATTACCCTCCCTATGGACAAGTGGTAGTTTTTTGAGCAGAGATGCCTCCTCCATGAATAGATGTATTTAGTGAAGAATATTATAGTTATTCTTCTTCCTACTCCTCGATGTCGAGCGTAATCAGTGTAATGACCTCTTGGTTTTCCTGGAGGATTTCTCCCCTTGTAGGTTTTTCTTTCTTTGCTCGATCACTTTTTGCATTTAGGCGGAATGCTTTCTCTAAGCTCTGGTGTGTGGTGGG
>JAVHYY010000497.1:72500-74106 GCA_035221665.1 Okamejei kenojei | reverse complement strand
GAGTTGATAATTGTCCCCAGCATGTTGAGGGGTGCGTGTGCGAGTGTAGATAAACGTAGAAATTGTGTAAACGTGTGATTATGCTCTATGCACACTTAGGTTTGAAAGGCCTCTTTTCATGCAGTATGATTTTCCATGGAGTACAGGACCTTTGGTAAAACAACACCTCAGATGAATAGTGAATAATTAAATTTGAAGTTGCTGTATCAAAGCAGCTGAAGTTGTTGAGTATGCAAAGCGACATGAGCAGGAGTTGATCAGAGTAGGGTTAGTGTTACAAAACTTACTTGGAGCAGTGCTGCGTTCTGCTGCTCCCCATTTGTGTGACTTGGGCCTTTCAGAGGGGCATGTTTAAAGTACTTTTTTCAAACAGGGCAAATCGAATCCATGTCAAGGGATTTATTTGCTGAAGAAAAATTGCTCCGACATTTGATTTATGAAGGTATTTTTAATTACGCTAGATCATTTATTAGTCTAGAAGTAATTTAAAATCATTTTCTAAAGCGTGAGAGGCGACAACGGGGAAGGATTTTCGTAGGGAGAAAATAAGTACACGTTTATTTTTACATAAAAGTGCTTTTAGGAAGCATTTAATCACATTTTCATGTTGCGTATGGGGACCAAAAAAAATACGAACTGCTAGATTTTCTGCCGTCTTCACCGCAACGTTCTATCCACGCATTTCACTAAAACCCACTACAAGTTGATTTAAATGGCCATTAATTTACTGAGTTTATAACACTAAATTCTTCATTTGCCCGATAAATTCACGAAAATGAGATTTAAAATCATGTTTATTGTGAATTATTGTGTGAATGTATTTGCGACACTGAGGCAATTTAAAAAGTTTATCTTTTCTTTAAGGAAATGGATTGATGTTTAGATCTAGTAATTGAATTTTGTAATTAGCTACAATTAGGTAACTACCTAATTATATGCTTTAATTTCAGGTCATCCAAGTAAGATTGTTTCATATTTGTTTCAGAATGCTTCAATCTATAAAAAATGAAAATTTTATTGAGTTCTCTTAATTTTTAAGAAAGTTATGGGCTTTTGACTGTCCTAGATCACATCAATGGAAAGGCAATGGGGAACAAGATGCTAATTTCAGAGTATGAAAACGGCCTTCCTTGATTTTTAAAATCTCAAAATTTTGTAACATTGCTCATCAGAGGGCTGAAATTTTTAAGGAACCAGAAATGACTAAAAAGCTAATGGGCAAGGAAATAAACGATGAGAGAAAACTGACATGTAATATTGATATTCAATGGATATATATAAAAAGTAATCAAGGTTAATATGGGACCCACAGTGTCAGACTGGGGAATAGCAGGAAACAAAAAAAATGATGGATGAGTAGGGAGCACTGCAAATATTCTAAAGACAACAGATGGCTACTTTCAAACAAAAAGGGAAAAAACTGGTAAACAATTCTCTCCTATAGTGACTAGATACTGTAAAAAAACGAACTTGACTACATTCAGGTGTTCTTTTGAAAAGAGATGTCTGCGAGATAATGGATTATCGGATAATTAAGTTTTTTCAAACGCTCACAAGTTCCAGGAGGGTACCACCATATTGCAAAACACAATATTCAAGCGAGGCA
>JAVHYY010000497.1:0-67500 GCA_035221665.1 Okamejei kenojei | reverse complement strand
GAGACAGCAAGGAATGTTGCGATAAGATGCTGGCAGCATTTAAGACGTCTTGTATATTTACAGCAGGTTCAGCGTGTTTTGTAAGCAATTCATTCACAGAAACCAGGTCCCCACAGCAAAGATGTCAACACAGTTATTGCTTAACAGCAGACCAGACAATCACAGAGAGTTTTTTGGACACAGCCCAGACCATCACGGTGCAGTTGAATTCACTTTATTGTCCCGTGTGGTGAGGTACAGTGAAGAGCTTTCTTGTGCGGCTCTCCAGTCAGCGGGAAGACCGGCATGATTAAAATCCATCCGTCCGTCCACAGAGTACAGAGACAGGATAAAGGAGTAACGCTAGTGCAAAATACAGTCAATTATCTTCTCTCTCCACCTCACTCGCTCTCATCACTCCCACTACCACCTCCCCGCCCTCCCTCCCTCTCTCCTCTCTCCCCTGCCCTCTCCCTTCACTCCTCTCTTTCTCTCTCTCTCTCTCCGCCCGCCCTCTCCCTCTCTCCCCCTCACCCCCTCTTGTGGGTCTCTCCCCTCTCACTCCCCCTCCTTCTCTCACATCCCTCTCTCTCTCTCGCCCTCTCTTACACTCCACTCACACCCCCTCTCATCCCCCTCACTCTCTCCTCCTCTCCCTCTCTCACTCTCTCCCCCCTATCTCTCCATCATCTCATCTTCCGCTCTCTCTATCCCCCCTTTACCCCCCTCTCCCACTCTGTCTATCCCACTCTCTCTGCCCACTCCCTCCCCTGACTCTAACACACGCTTCCTTCTCCCCCCCTCCCCCTCTCTCTCTATCCTCTCCTCTCTCCTATCTCTTCCCCTCTCTCCTATCACCCCCCATCTCCCCCCACTCAGCCATCTCCCACTCACATCTCTCCATCCCGCCCTCATCTCTCTCCCCCCACTCCCTCCCCCTCCCTAACTCCCTTCTTCTCTCTCTCTCTATCTCCTTCCCCTCTGTCTCGCTCTCCCTCTCCCCCATTCTTCTCTCTCTCTAATGAAACACGGTAAACCTGTGTGTGAAGTTTGTGCCAGGTACAGCACCAACAAATAACTGCATTTTAAAAAACGGTGACCCAACCAACTGTTTGTTATTTAGTCACCACTAAACTCTGGCCTTGAATCAGATGAATGAAACAACAACGGTGTCCACATTTCTGAACGATTACAGAATTAAGAGGAAAACATCATCAAATTTCCCTGTCCAATAAATGGGTCATTTTTATAATAACAGTCCCCTGCTGCACATATCCTTTTTCAGATTGATCGGTTGGGACTGGTCTCTTGGAACAAGAATACTGAGTCCACCTTACAAGGCTTGTGAAATTATGTCAACTTCAGCAGGATTGGAGTAGATGGTGACAGGTATTTCTCAGGCGTGGGAGAATCAAAACCACACCAACTTCAGTTTAATTGGAAAGGGGAAAGTTTCCGGGAATACAGATGGGCAGGCAGTATTCCACACAGAGGTGGAGCAATCCTCTCATAAGTGGTGGTTGTGGAGGCAGATACCCGACACAGCAAATACACAGCATATGAACAGCCCTTTGTCTCAGGTTAGGAATGGAGGGATATGAGACAAATTCACGTGAATGAGATCACTTGTAATCTCCATTCACATCATGGACATCGTGCCTCAAGGCATCTCGAACTGCAGGGATGAATCGGGCCCGAAGGGCCTTTTCCCTGTTGTTTTCTCATGAACATTTGCACAGCACTTGGGATGACCGGTTTCCGCCGTCACCACTCATGTGCTGTGTCATCCGCCGCCCACCTGCCCACTTGTAATTCCTAACGTCAAATCATCATAAATATTATAAGATATCGGGGTCCGAGCACTAAGTATTCCGGCACCCCACTAGTTCCGCCTGCCATTCTGAAAGGAACCATTCTATCCTACTCTTTGCTCCTGTCCTGCAGCCAGTTTTGTATCCATGTCAATACCCCTGTCACCAGTACCATGTGCTCTATCTTGCACTCATCTCTTGTGTGGGACCTTGGCAAACGCTTTGTGGAAAGTCTCTGGATCCACCACATCCACTGGCTCTCCCTTATCCAATCTACTTCTTCCACAGAGAGTGAGAAAGTTGGCAATCCTCGAGAGAGAGAGAGGGGGGGGAAGAGAGAGAGATAAGAGAGAGAGAGAGAGAAGAGAAGAGATAGAGAGGAGAGAGAGAGAGAGAAGAAAGAGGGAGAGGGAGAGAAGGGGAAAGAGAGAAGGGGAGAGATACAGGGGGAAGAGAGGGGGAGAGACAGAGGGGAGAGAGGGAGAGAGAGATGGGGAGATAGAATGGGGGGTGTAGAGAGCGGGAAGAGAAAAAGGGTGCAAGAGAGAGGGTGGAGAGAGAGAGAGAGGGGGAGAGAGAGAGAGAAAGTGGGGAGTGGGAGAGGGAACTAGAGAGGGACACCTTTTAGGAACTAGAGAGAGAAGGGAGAAGTTTGTTTTTGAAATAAAAATCAACAAAATGTCTTTAGTAATTGAAAATTAAATTAAAATATAAAGTTTATTTTTTCAATAAAAAGGTCACTTTTTGAAATTAAAATCTTTTTTCAACTAAAAATATGAATTGTTGTTAATTTTTGAGTCGTTAGAGACAAAATTTTGGTTAATTTGGAAGTAAAAAGATAAAAGTTTGTTTTAGTAATTAGAGATAAAAAGTTTACTATTAGTTATTTGAAAGAAAAAAGTGGATTTTATAATTGAAAGATAATCAAATAGAAGAAATAATGTATTCATGAGGTCACAAGTTCCGAGCAGAATTAGGCCATTCGTTTTCGCCCATCGAGTCCACTCCGCTATTTGAACATGGCTGCTCCATCTCCCCCTCCTAACCCCATTCTCCTTAGCGCCACCCCGTAATTCCCGGGCACCCGATTTCATCAATAATCTATCAACAGGTGTCTCTGCCTTACAATATCTCTTTCTCAATCCTTTTCTGAAATGGAACAAAAATGAGTTAGTTTGGAACTGGAAGAATGAAGAGATCCACAATGAGCGTTTTTTTTCGGCAACTGTGGGCCTGCACTCGCTGGAAGTTTAGAAAACGAGGGAGGGGCACCTCATTGAAAAGTCATCCCGATAGTGAAAGGCCAGGATAGATGGAATGTGGAGAGGATGTTCACCACTATGGGAGAGTTAGGACCAGAGGGCACAGCCTCAGAATTAAAGGACGCTTCCTTTAGGAGGGAGATGAGGAGGAATTTCTTTAGGCCAACAACATGCGTTAGCCATTCCTTCACTGCCCTCTGTATCTCCTGCATGCTTCTTTCAGTGACTGATGGCAAGGTCACCCAGATCTCGTTGTACTCCCTTTTCCCCACTTGACATCATTCAGATAATAATCTGCCTTCCTGTTCTTGCCACCAAATTTCCAGAGGGCTTGACACAAACAAGGCCGTAATGGCGAGGCCTCTACAAGACGCTTGGTCAGGCCGTATTTGGAGTCATCGTCGAGCAGCTTGTGTGCCCCGTTATCTGAGGGAATGGATGTGCCAGCTCTGGATAGGGTCCAGAGGAAGGTTTACCAGGATTATCCCAGGAATGATGGGTTAACGACGATGAGCGTTTGGTCGGCACTGCCCAGTACTTACTCGCTGGAGTTTAGAAAACGGGTGGGGTGAAGGGGGCGGGGGGACCTCATTAAAACTCCACTGAATAGTGAAAGGCCTGGATGGAGGTGGATGTGGAGAGAGGATGTTTCCGACTAGTGGAGATTCTAGGACAGAGGTCACTGCTCAGAATTAAAGAACGTTCCTTTAGGAAGGAGATGAGGAGAAATTTATTTTAGCCAGAGGGCGGGTGAAGCAGTTGATTTCGAGCCAAAAGGACGGCGTGGAGGCACAAGTCAGTGGATATTTTAGGGCAGAGGATAGATAGATTGTTAGTTGAAACAATCTTACTGGGATGAAATTAAAGCATATAAATTAGTTAGTACCCAATTGTAGTTAAGTACAAATTCAATTCGAGTCCTAAACATCTATCCATTCTTAAGAAAATATTAAACTTTTTAAATAACCTCAGCGTCCCAAATAACATCACACTAGAATACACAATATTAACCGATTTGTGAATCTTTATGCATGAAATTTAATAGACCAAATTGAAGAAATTAGTGTATCCCGTAAATTAATGGCCATTTAAATCATCTTGCGAGTGGGATTTTGTGAGAACGTGATCGATTGGAAACACTGCGAGTTTGCGATGAATTTAAACCCCATATCAGCAGGAAAAATACTGCTGTTCGTATGGGCCTAAGTCACCTTTTCGCAACGTAAAATTTGCATTAAAGGCATCCTAAGAGCATGCCACTTTATATGTAAAATAAACAGCTTTCCTTTACTGTCCCCGTACGTAAAATCCTCCCCGTTGTTGGCGTTCACGGCATTAGAAGCTGATTTTTATTTTGCTCCAGCGCTGAAATAGTCCAGCGATTAAAAAAAAAATCACAGAACGGCCGTTGGAACAAATCTTCAGCAAAACTTGCACCCTGAGAAAATATATCCAGGACAGGTGGGAGAAAAAACCACATTTTATCCCCGCCCCACACCCTCAAAAGGCGCCCAAAGTCGTGCACACGGGCCAGTGACACAACTGCAGCACAACCGCTGAAGGTACGTTTTAAAAACATACCTACACACTAGGGGTGCGGAAAAACCCGTCTGGGTAAAACTGGGGTAAATAATGTAAACACTCCAGGGGAGCAAAAATACACACAGCCCCACAGCCATCAGCTATAGAAGTCAAACTCAAACAAAACTCTGAACATTAATAGCCCCCATTATCAGTTTATTGCACATTATCTGTGTTTTATTTATTCATGTGTGTATATATTTATTACATGGTATATGGACACAACTGATCTGTTCTGTATTCATGCCGTCTATACTCTGTTGTGCTGAAGCAAAGCAAAGAATGTCATTGTCCCATCTGGGACACACGACAATAACCTCTCTTCAATCTTCAATAAACCCGGTCTGGGGTAAAACTGAGGTAAATAATGTTATAAACCCACAGGGGTGCGGCAAATAAACCCGGTCTGGGGTAAAACTGGGATAAATCTATGTAATAAACCCCAGGGTTGCGAATAAACCCACAGTCCTGGGGTGCGGAATAAATCCGGTCTGGGGTAAAACTGAGGTAAATAATGTTTATAAACCACAGGGTGCGGAAATAAACCCAGTTGGGTTAAAAACTGAGGTAATAATGTAAACCCACAGGGTGAGCGGAAATAAACCCCGGTCTGGGTAAAAACTGAGGTAAATAATGTTATAAACCCACAGTGCGGAAAATAAACCGGTCTGGGTAAAAACAGAGGTAAATATATGTTATAAACCCACAGGGTGCGGGATAACCCGGTCTGGGGTAAAATGGGTAAAATAATGTTATAAACCCACAGGGCGGCAAAATAAACCCGGTCTGGGGGTTTTAAAAACTGGGGTAAATAATGGTAAATAATGTTGCGAATAAACCCAGGTCTGGGGTTAAAACTGAGGTGTTATAATAGAATAAAATGTCTTAACCTCAGGGGAAAAGACTGAGGTAATAATGTTATAAACACACAGAAAACCCGGTCTGGGGAAAAACTGAGGTAATAATGTTATAACCCAAGGTTGCGGATGAAATAAACACCGGTCCCTGGGGGGTAAAACCGATTTCAAGGTGCGGAATAAACCCTGTCTGGGGAAAACTGAGTAATAAAACTCAAACCATTCTGGAGCCGTCCTGAGATAAAACGCGATATTAAAAAATATAAAAAAAAAAAAAAAACCATCTCCCTCTGGCTCCCCCCCCACCCCCTGTAAAAAAATTAAATGAATAAAATCACCAAATAAAACTACACCGACTGGGGGAATAAAACCGGTAAAAAAAATCTGGGTAAAAAAATAAATAATTTATAAACACACCAGGGGAGCGGAATAAACTGGGCTGTGAGTCCCGTTCCCAAAATATCCAACCCCGCCCCCTCAGTAAAATAATTCTAAATCTGCTGGATTGACATTAACAAAGTCGGCCGCCTAAGAAACCACATGAATCATCAACCTGCCATGTAGACCCAATTTCCATAAAGGTTTGAGTCCTAACGTCGTTACTGTAGCTGGACAGTTGTGGCGCTTTTTTAAATGTTATTCTTGAAAAAAAAAAACATAATTCCATTATAGCGAAAAGAAAATGACAGAAAGGAACCATGACAACATAAAATTCCATATGAATAAAAAAACATAAAATTATAAAACATTACTCCAAAATGTAATAAAGATAAAATGCCCACAGTTAAGGTACGAGCTAAATGGCTAAATAGCCAAAAAAATCTCAATGTGCAATAAAAATTAAAAGTAAAATGCCTAGGTAGTTAAGTAGTCTACAACCCAAACGTTACATGCCTGAAATGTTAATTAATAACGTCCTGAGGATTAGAAGCTTCTGTAACAGAGAGACAGAGAGATAGAGAAAGAGAGCGGGAGAGAGGAGTGAGAAGAGGGAGGAGAGGCTGGATGTGGAAACGGGGGAGAAAGAGAAGTGGGGGGCAACAGGGAAGCAAAGGGAGGGGAAAGATTCAAGTGTGGAAGTGGTTTTGGTAACTGAGGAGCATGAATGGGGAGCAGGGAACTGGGGGGAGAGAAGAGGTCATGAGACCAAGGCAGGGTTAGGGAGCCAGGTGGGGGTTTGTAGGTGGAGACGCCATTGTTAGAGGTACTGAGACAGGGTTTTTACTGCAGGAAACAGACGGGAATTCGAGGAATGGGTGTGCTGCCTTCCTGTGCCTAGGATCCAGGATTTGTCACGGATAGACTGCAGAAAATCCTCAAGGGCGAATTTGACCACCACGGAAGGTAGTGTAAATGCCGGCACAAACGATTTCTGAAAAAGGTGATGAATATTCTCAGCGTGACTAAAATAGAGAAAAAATATCCTCACCGCTTTGCTTCAGTTCCTCGTGCTGGTGAGAGCAGGAGCAGGGAATAAGGGACCTGAATGTTGGCTGAGAAAAAAACTGGAGAAGGGCAAGGGATAATATCTGTGGGGAATTCTCTGCCACAGAAGTAGTTGAGGCCATATATTGGCTATAATTTAAGAGGGAGATGGATGTGGCCCATGTGGCTAAAGGAGATCAAGGGGTATGAGAGAAGGCAGGTACAGGATACAGAGTTTGGATGATCTGCCAAAAACATGTAGAACTGGCGTGCAGGCTCGAAGTGGCCGAATGGCCTCTCCTGCACCTATAATTCTATGTTTCTATGTCAATATGAGGACAGGATTGCAAAGACAAGGCTTTGTTCACTGTTTTTTAAATGTCAGAATAGAAGAATGGATTGATGCGGAGAGAGAGTGACATGCAAGATAAGTTAGAGGAATAGGCTGTAAAACTGTAAATAAAAAGCACCGTTGCTGTGATCTGAGAGCAGTCCGAGAAACGACAGACGGGCGGGTTTCTCCCAGAGGTGTCCCCAGCCGATGTTTGCAAATAAAGAGCTTTTTTCGTCATGCTTGAAGAATTCTCCGGTGTCTTTGTTCATTAATATTAATATCCAACTCTGAATCTTGTAACCACGACACGTAACAAAACCCCCCCACGTTGAAGCCATCAGGGTCCGGCGTCGAGGCTTTCTTCTGCCCTGCGATGATTAGAAGTCACGGCGCGGCGCCCTCAGCTGAAGATCCGGAAAAGGTCGCACCAATCCAAGTTGTTAGGCCGCGGGGAGGGGCGAAAACCGGGAGAAAAAGATGCATCTCCTTCCAAGTGAGTGACTGAAACGGTTTTCCTCCCCCCCCTAGTCCCCTCTTTAAGGGTCACAGACATTAGTCCACATGTGCTGCCAGTATCTAACAGGGCCCGGCCCCTGGGCTTCACTCCCTTTTAACTTCAATGGGAGTGCCAGCATCAAGATGGCCGCCCCCCTGGCCTCACCTCCCATTGACTGCAATGGGAAACCTGCCAGTAGCTGAAAATGGCGGGGGGAGAAAAACTGCCCACAAAACACTCCTTCCATCCTCTCCCTCCCCCTCCACCCACCTCACTCTCTCCCTCCCCTCTCTCTCCTTCCCCTCCTCTCATACTCTCCCTTTCTCAATCTCTCCTTCTCTCTATCCCCATCTCTCTTTACCCCTCTCCCTCTCACCCCTCCCCCAGCCACAAAAGATAGGAGCATAATGAGGCCATTCGGCCATCGGTCACTCCGCCATTCAATCCCGCTGAATCTATCTCTCCCTCCCAACCCCATTCTCGCTGGCTTCTCCCCAGATACCCGCCTGACACCCGCACAATCAACAATCTATCCCCCCCCCCCCCCCCCTATTCCCCCCCTTTTCCCTGGCCCACCCCCTTAAAAACAATATCACTGACTTGTGGGCTCCACCCCCGTCTGTGTGCAACGAATCCCAACAGATTCAGATTCAGAATCAGATCAATTGTTATTGTCATTGCAACTTTTCAGTGCAACGAGATGGTTTAAACCTTGCAGTCATAACACAGAATAAAATAACAAAACACACACTAAACACAGTTTATCATCCACCACAGTGAGTTCAACCTAGCTCAATCATCACAGTGCCTGGAAGCAAAAGTCCCAAACCTTGTCTCCTTCCCTCCTTGTTCTCCCATCTGTGCTGAGGGCGATCCAGGCCTCCGATGTTGTGACCCCGCCGGGTGATGGTAACAAGTCCGTGGCTGAATCCGGCTCTGTGAACGGCCGATTCAAACTCCGGTTGCCCCAGGGCGGTCGAAGCTGCCGCCCCTCCAGACCAGCGAACGAAGCTGTTGTTGCGGGAGCCCGGAAAAACAGGTCACCAACCTGTGGCGAGCTCCCGACGCTATCGTCCACTGGCCCGCCCGCACCGAGCCTCCGAGAACTCCGGTCGGGTCGCCGCCGTCACAGCCCCAGGTCGGCCAGTTTGCGCTGGTAAGAGTCCTGAGCTCTGCCTCCGGAACCTCGAGTTCGTCCCAGTTGGAGGCCGCCTGCTCCGCCATTATGCCACACGCAGACGGAGACGGAGACCGGGGATACGAAGAAAAGGTCGCATCCCCCCGAAGGAAGAGACCACACACATGTTTTCTCCCACCCCCACACATACACGAGCCAAAATGGACAAAATAAACTGAAACGGAAACAAAAAGAAAAACAACAAAAAGAAAAGACGAGACGACTGCAGGCGAGCCGCAGCTGCAATGGGCTGGGTAAGGTTGGCATTGGTGTCACGTTTTTTTAGCACAGCATTGTGGGGCCAAGGCCTGTTCCTGTGTTGTACTTTTCTATGTTCTATACCTCAGGTATCAATCTTTACTTTAACAAAGGGTTTGGTGGGGAAGGGGAATGAGATGAGTTAAGACATTTAAACTGATTTAAACTTTAGGATATAGCACGGAAACAGGCCCTTCGGCCCACTGAGACCACACCGCCCATCGATCTCCCCGTAAGTTAGCACTACCCTAACGCACTGGGGACAATTTACCACATTTTTCACCAAAGCCCCTAGAAAAACCTGCAGGTCTGTGGAGTGTGGGAGTGTGGGGAAAGTTGGGAGCACCCGGATGATAACATTATACCACGCTGTCACAGGGAAAGGTACAAGCATCTCCCACGTCAAGTAGGATTGACCCCGGGTCTCTGGCGCTGGTAAGGCAGCAACTCCACCGCTGCCCACCGTGCCGCCCAAATAGTTGCACATCAGATTAAACACGTTAGGGTTGAAGAACGTGTCCCACATTGGAGATTCAATTGCGAGTTCCATTACTGCCAGGCATATATAAATGCTGGACACTTTCCACGTATCAGAAGGCTGATCTGGCGGAATTGGCTAATGGTTGAAGAGTTTTCCTCTTTTCTTTGGGAATTAAGATCCCACCTGCCGTTCGCCATGCCTGAGGTATGATTCCATTCCCCCAAGCCACTTTAATTAACTTCCAAAGGTATTTTTTTTCAGGGCACCAGGGGTGTTCTTATAGAGTCTGTATGGAATGCCATTGGGCCCTGGGGCTGGTGCTGTTCTTGCCCGTTTGGCTGTGCTCTCCATCTCCTTCCATGTAGGAGGCCTTATGTCCATCTGGTGCTCATGTGGGTGGATAGGTGGCATGTCATCTGGGAATGGTGACTGGCTCATGCCTCAGGTTGTCAGAGTACGTCTTCCTCAGGTGCTCATCCAGTTCCCTTACAGGTACTCTCAGGATCCCGTCTTCGCCTTGACAAAGAGGCTTTTGACAAAAAAGGGTTCAAAGAATAAACCTAGCAATTATAGACCTATTAGTTTGACGTCAGTGGTGGGCAAATTAATGGAAAGGATACTTAGAGATAATATATATAAGCATCTGGATAAACAGGGTCTGATCAGGAACAGTCAACATGGATTTGTGCCTGGAAGGTCATGTTTGACAAACCTTCTTGAATTTTTTGAAGCGGGTAACTAGGGAAATTGATGATGGTAAAGCAGTGGATGTTGTCTATATGGATTTCAGTAAGGCCTTTGACAAGGTTCCCCATGGAAGGTTGGTTAAGAAGGTTCAATCTTTGGGTGTTAATGCGGAGTAGCAAGATGGATTCAACAGTGGCTGAATGGGAGATGTCAGAGAGTAATGGTGGATGGCTGTTTTGTCAGGTTGGAAGCCGGTGACCAGTGGGGTGCCTCAGGATCTGTTGTTGGGTCCACTGTTGTTTGTCATGTACATCCATGATCTGGATGATGGGGTGGAAAATTGGGATAAGTAAGTATGCAGATGATACTAAGATAGGTGGTGTTGTGGATAATGAAGTAGATTTCAAAGTCTACAGAGAGATTTGGGCCATTTGATTTTTTTTTTGGAAAGTGGGCTGAAAGATGGCAGATGGAGTTTAATGCAGTTAAGTGTGAAGTGCTACAACTTGGCAGACTAAATCAAAATAGGACGTACATGGTAAATGGTAGGGAATTGAGGGAATGCTGTGAACAAAGGATCTAGGAAATAACTGTGCATAGTTCCCTGAAGGTGGAATCGCATGTAGATAGGGTGGTAAAGAAAGCCTTTGGTGTGCTGGCCTTTATAAATCAGAGCATTGAATATAGAGTAGGGAAGTAATGTTAAATTGTACAAGGCATTGGTAAGACCAATTCTGGAGTAATGGTGTAGAAATTTTGATTTGTATAATTAGTTTGTACTTTTGGGGCTTGTTCACAAAATGTTATTCTTCTACTTTTAACTTTGTATATTTCTCATTTATCCTTGTTTGCAAAAACATATTCTTAAGGGGTTGGACAGGCTAGATGCAGGAAGATTGTTCCCGATGTTGGGGAAGTCCAGGACAAGGTGGGTCCACAGTGTAAGGATAAGGGGGAAGTCTTTTGGACCGAGATGAGAAAGTCGTTTTCACACAGAGAGTGGTGAGTCTGTGGAACTCTACTGCCACAGAAGGTAGTTGAGGCCAGTTTCGTTGGCCATATTTAAGAGGGAGTTAGATGTGGCCCTTTTGGCTGGGATCATGGGGTATGGAGAGAAGGCAGGTACAGGATACTGAGTTGGATGATCAGCCATGATCATATTGAATGTCGGTGCAGCTCGAAGGGCCGAATGGCCTGCTCACCTGCACCTAATTTCTATATCGATCAGAATGCTTGCCATCACATGCCAACGTTTGCTGGCAAGACTAGAGTAAACGATGATACTTGGGTTACAGTTGTCTTATTCTGGAAGTGATCCGTTCAAACATTTGCAGGTATTCTGTTCCTTAATCTTAAACTGTGTCCCTTTCATTCTGAAATGTGTGCATCTTACATTTAGCTAAATCCAATGCTTCAATAATAGAAATACAGGTAAAGTTCACAAGATATAGTAGAATTGGGCCATTTGGAGCGGTGAGTGAGCAGGGAGTGGGAGGAGAGAGAGAGAGAGAGAGAGAGAGAGAGAAGAGAGAGAGAGAGGGGGGGAGAGAGAGAGAGAGAGGGCGGGGAGAGGGAGGAGGGGAGAAACAGAGAGAGGAGGGGAGAGAGAAGAAGCAAGAGATTGAGAGGAGAGGGAGAGGAGAGGAGAAGAGAGAGAGAGAGAGAGAGAGTAGAGAAGAGGGCAGAATGAGAGAGAGGGAGGGGGAGGAGAGAAGGGGAAGAGAGAGAGAGAGAGAGCGAGAGAATGAGAGAGAGGAGAGTAGGAGAGAGAGAGAGAGAGAGAGAGGGCAGTGAGAGAGAGGGGGGAGAGAGGGGAGGGGGAGGAGAGACAGGAGAGAGGAGAAGAGAGAGAGAGAGAGGGCAGTGAGAGAAGGGAGAGAGGGGGAGGGGGAGGAGAGACAGAGAGAGGGGGAGGTGAGAGGGGAGAGAGGGAGAGAGAGAGGGGAAGGGAGGGAGAGTGATATGTAAATGAGACCCATCTATTCCCCACTCCCTATCACCCGCACACTAACCACCCCACACACATACAGGGGCGAGGGTGGGTGAGAGGAGGGTAGGGGGAGATGGGGCGGGGAGAGGGGAGACCGCTGTGTCGTCTCCTGAACGTACGGTTGTAGGTGGGGGCTGCAGCTTCACACGCCCACTAACCACCTGCCACACACACAGGGGGGAGAGCGGGAGGGGATGTGGGAGGGGGATGGGGAGGAGGGAGGGGGATGAGTGGGGGGGAAGGTGGGGAGAGAGGAGGGAGGGGAGAGGAGGGGGGAGAGATATTCATAAACTTGTTAAGACAATTGTATCTATTTTATAGACATTTTATAAACTTCTCTAAAGACAATTACATCTATCGGTGGATTAACATATGATTAAAAAAGACATCAGGCTATAGTGCACCGTTTTGGCTGTATTTGTCAACTTATTGTTGTGTCTCTTGTTCCATGCAAACTTCTGTTATTTTTCGGAGATCCTCAAGAGGGTCGGTCCTTTCTTGTCGTGTCTCTTGTTCACTTCTGCTCCTCACTCCTTGTCAACGTCTCTTTGCGGAGTGCCTTGACCATCCTGCAACTCGTTTGCTCCTGTTTCTGGGCTTGATTTTAAAATATGAGATATTTATTACGATGTAGATATTCATAAACTTCTAATTGACAATTTTATCTATCAATCGAACAACATATGAATAAAAAAGAGATTTGCTATTGTATACCGAGTTAGGTGTTTTCTATCAACTTCTTGTCGTGTCGCTTGTTCCATGCTGTCCTTGCTTTATTTCTCGCAAATCCCAAAGATGTTGAGTAAATATCTGGGATCGAGAAAAGATGTGACAGTGGCAGCTCGAGACTAAAAGGCAGCATTTGAACTGCATGGTATTAGGGCATCCTGATAAAACGGAAGTACATATGTATCAGGGATGAAAAAAAAAAAACCCACTGCACTGGCCCCAAATAGTTTCAAATATTCCATCTTTCAACCATCTTAAGATCCGAAGTTGATAATCACTGATGGTTACAGAATTTTAAATTCCACAGCAACTCCTGAGAAAATGCAGTCAATGCTAACATACAAAATAACTCGACAATAGACCAAAGTGGAAAGTAACACCCATGTCAAACAACAGACAAGTAAAGATAATTTCCCACAAGGCAGAATATATAACCACATAACCTCGATACTCAATGCCATAACCGGCAGCAAATCATCAAACATCAATATCTTGGCAATCATCATATACTCAATAATTGACAATAATTGAACTGGAACGGACACATATGCCGTGGATGTGCAGGCCTGTGCTTGTATATATTACAGCAAATAATCCACCTGCAAGGTTTGTCAAAAAGCATGATAACAGCTCCAACAACTTTCTATCCAAAAAGCAAATGCAACTGGCAAGATTTTACATGTCAATGTGTCCTTGAAGCTTTTTCTGAGGCAGCATTTTAAACTTTTGTGTGCAGAACTGTGATTGGTGCTAAACATCCATTGATGAACTGAGGAGCAATCAACGTGTCCAAACTCTGGGACGTTTGGTTCCTTCTTGCGTCTCTTGATGCCTTCAGTTTTGCTAAACCTCCGTTCATGTTCTAAGGGTGGCCGGTAATTGGGATCAATAACGATTGATGCCTCTGGTAAATCTCTAATTCTCATCCATCGCCATCACAAGTGAATCAATGTAAGGGTTGTTTAGTCTTATCATGTTTTCAAGCATTTCAACAATGTCCATTTGAATACCAGCATCTTGGAGAATACTCATTCGCAATTCAATGCTATCTTGCAGGTCCATCAAATAGATTTGTAAAAATTTACTTTGTTGACCTTGGTCAGGCATCAACGAACCAATGAGGTGATAAATCTGGCCTTGAATGATCACCGAAGGATTCCATCCATGTGCCACCACTTCCTTGGCACCGAATGACGTGAGTTGAAAGAGGCAATTATATTGTCTAATATTCGTTCTGATCTCATCTGCTTGTGCTGTATCGCCTGTATACAAATTAATGAGTGCATTCGGGAGAGTCTTCAGAGGAGCGATGTTGACCTTGCGGTGTCTCTTCAGCCGTTCTCTCCCGCTGTCGCTCTCCTTCAACTCTGACACGTTCAGTTCATTCCTGCTGCGACATTTGAGTCCTTCTCTCGCAAAGTCTCTCGCGTTTATTTCTGAGACACTCAGTTATTTCCTGCGGTGTCTCTTCAGCCGTTCTCTCCCGCTGTCTCTCTCGTTCATCTCTGAGACGTTGAGTTGTGTCTTGCTGGGCCTCTTGAGGCCTTCCCCCTCGCTGTCTCTCTTGTTGACCTCTGAGAAGTTGAGTTGATTCTTGCTCCGCCTCTTCATCCCTTATCTCCTGCTATCTCTCTTGTTCGTATCTGAAAAGTTGAGTGTTTTCTTGCTGTGCCTCTTGTTCCCTTCTTCTCCTTATTGCTTCTCGATTTCTCTTTCTGTCGTCACCTCTTCACCTCCCTCGTCTTGGCATGATTTAAAAATCCTAAACAAAATCTATGTTGTCAATGTAGACAGATCAATTGGTTCAAAATTGAGACTTTCCTGTAGAATTAAACCAATCGCAATAAAACAAATACTTTACAAATCAGCTGTCTGTGAGGACAGATCAATTTATTCCAAATGGGTCTTTCCTGTGGAATGAAATCAGCCACAATGAGAATGTTCTTACATCTAAATTCTCAATGAAGATCGGCCAATTTGTTCAAAATGGATATTTTATTGTAGAATAAAATCAAACACAATCAATGTTTTATTTCATCAAAATTGTCGATGAAAATCCAAACGGAGCCTTTCCTGTAGAATGAAATCAAACAATTATTTTTTAATCTTAGTTGTTAATGAAAGAATTTAATAGAAAACGGTGAAAACTGCGGGTAAATTTATCGGAGCAAATAACAGAGAACTCTTAAACTGTTAAAATGCTGAAAATCGGAATAAAGAGAGAATTAAACAACAAACGGATTTTTTAACGTTTTTTAAGCATTTTCTTTTTAATTACTTGTCTAATGTAAATGAAAGATAAGCAAAGAAAATCAGAAACTGTAATGAAATGATCACTTGTGTAAATCAGCATCAAATAAGCGCAGGGTTTTTAAACGCAGGCAATCATCTGTTCAAAATGAATTAAATTGAAATTAAAGAAAACATTTGAAAAACACGGCTGTGGAAATCGGCAAAGAAAATAACGGCAAAGTTTAAAAACAGAAAAGCAAGTGGAGAAATAGAAACCTTTAAAAAACAGGAAATGTGCGTTAATTTGGCGGCAAATAACGGAGAACTTAATAACAATAATTATTCAAATGTAAATAAATATTCAAAACATCGTCTACTTTACCTTTTGAAAAAAGTGTAAGAAATGAAAAATAAAAAACGGCAGAAATCCAGCGTTTAGATCGGTCGTTTAAAATTCAAACTTCGCTGCCGAGTAACGGCGTCAGAATGACCGTTGGGGAAGAATGGAAAAGGTTTGAAATGTGGGTCAAAGTGAACGTGGGTCGTGTCCCCTAGTCATGTGTGGGTCAGTGTCCCCTAGTCACATGTGTGGGTCAGTGTCCCCAGTCACATGTGTGGGTGGGTCAGTGTCAGTCACATGTGTGGTCAGTGTCCCCCTAGTCACAGGTCATGGGGTCAGTGTCCCTATACCATGTAAGTCACATGTGTGGTGTCGGTGTCCCCTAGTCACATGTGGGGTCAGTGTCCCCCCCAGTGTTAAATGTGTGGGTCAGTGTCCCCTAGTCCACATGTGGGGTCAGTGTCCCCCTAGTCACATGTGTGGGTGTGTTGCACATGTGTGGGTCAGTGTCCCCCGTCACATGTGTGGGTCAGTGTCCCCCTAGTCACATGTGTGGGTCAGTGTCCCCTAGTCACATGTGTGGGTCAAGTCACGTGTGGGTCAGTGTCCCCTAGTCACATGTGTGGGTCAGTGTCCCCCTAGTCACATGTGTCAGGTCCCCCTAGTCAGTATGTCCCCCTAGTCACAATGTGTTCAGGTGTCACTATGTGGTGGTCGTGTCCCCTAGTCACGTCCCCACATGTGTGGGTCAGTCCCCTAGTCACATGTGTGGGTCAGTGTCCCCCTCTAGTCAACATGTGTGGGTGGTCAGTCGTCCCCCCACAGTGGGGTCAGTGTCACATGTGTGGCATGTGGGTCAGCCCCTCCCCCAGTCACATGTGTGGGTCAGTGCCCAGTCCCTAGTCACATGTGAGGGTCAGTGTCCCCTAGTCACATGTGTGTCCCCCTAGTCACATGTGTGGGTCAGTGGTCACATGTGTGGGTCAGTGTCCCCTAGTCACATGTGTGGTCATGTCACATGTGTGGGTGTCCCCCCCTAGTCCCACATGTGTGGTCAGTGTCCCTAGTCACATGTTGGGTCTGTGTCCCCCTAGTCACATGTGTGGTCAGTGTCCCCCTAGTCACATGTCCCCCTAGTGTGGTCACATGTGTCCCTAGTCACATGTGTGGGTCAGTGTCCCCCTAGTCTCAGTGTCCCCCTAGTCACATGTGTGGGTCAGTGTCCCCCTAGTCACATGTGTGGGTCAGTGCATGAGTGGGTCAGTGTCCCCTAGTCACATGTGTGGGTCAGTGCTAGATGTGTGGGTCAGTGTCCCCTGTCACATTGTGGGTGTCCCCCTAGTCACATGTGTGGGTCAGTGTCCCCTAGACATGTGTGGTCCCCCTAGTCACATGTGTGGTTCAGTGTCCCCCTAGTCACATGTGTGGGTCAGTGTCCCCCTAGTCTACATGTGTGGGTCATGTCCCCTAGTCACATGTGTGGGTCAGTGTCCCCCCTAGTCACATGTGTGTGGGTCAGTGTCCCCCCTAGTCACATGTGTGGGTCAGTGTCCCCCTAGTCACATGTGTGTCAGTGTCCCCTAGTCACATGTGTGGGTCAGTGTCCCCTAGTCACAGTGTGGGTCAGTGTCCCCCTAGTCACATGTGTGGGTCAGTGTCCCCCTAGTCACATGTGTGGGTCAGTGTCCCCTAGTCACATGTGTGGGTAGTGACCCCCTAGCACATGTGTGGGTCAGTGTCCCCCTAGTCACATGTGTGGGTCAGTGTCCCCCCTAGTCACATGTGTGGGTCAGTGTCCCCCTAGTCACATGTGTGGGTCAGTGTCCCCTAGTGTCACATGTGTGGTCATGTCACATGTTTGGGTGTCCCCCCCTAGTCACATGTGTGGGTCAGTGTCCCCCATGTGTGGGTCAGTGTCCCCCAGTCCACATGTGTGGTCCCCTAGTCCCACATGTTGGTGTCCCCCTAGTCACATGTGGGTCAGTGTCCCCCTAGGGTCACATGTGTGTGGGACAGTGTCCCCCTAGTCACATGTGTGGGTCAGTGTCCCCTAGTCACATGTTGTGGGTCAGCTGTCCCCCCTAGTCACATGTGTGGGTCAGTGTCCCCCTAGTCACATGTGTGGGTCAGTGTCCCCCTATCACATGTGTGGTGTCATCACATGTGTGGTCAGTGTCCCCCATGTAGTGTCCCCCTAGTCACACAGTGTCCCCCTAGTCACATGTGTGGGTCAGTGTCCCCCTAGTCACATGTGTGGGTCAGTGTCCCCCTAGTCACATGTGTGGGTCAGTGTCCCCTAGTCACATGTGTGGTCAGTGTCCCCTAGTCACATGTGTGGGTCAGTGTCCCCCTAGTCACATGTGTGGGTCAGTGTCCCCTAGTCACAGTCCCCTAGTCACATGTGTGGGGTCAGTGTCCCCCTAGTCACATGTGTGGGTCATGTCCCCCTATCACATGTGTGGTCAGTCCCCCCTAGTCACATGTGTGTCAGTGTCCCCTAGTCACATGTGTGACCCCCTAGTCATGTGTGGTCCCCCTAGTCACATGTGTGGGTCAGTGTCCCCCTAGTCACATGTGTGGTGTCAGTGTCCCCTAGTCACATGTGTGGGTCAGTTGTCCCCCTAGTCACATGTGTGGGTCAGTGTCCCCTAGTCACATGTGTGGGTCAGTGTCCCCTAGTCAAGTAGTGTCCCCCTAGTCACATGTGTGGGTCATAGTCACATTGTGGGTCAAGTGTGGGGTCAGTGAACCCCCTAGTCACAGTGTGGGTCAGTGTCCCCCTAGTCACACATGTGTGGGTCAGTGTCCCCTAGTCACATGTGTGGGTCAGTGTCCCCCTAGTCATGTTGGGTCATGTCCCCTAGTCACATGTGTGGGTCATGTCCCCCTAGTCACATGTGTGGGTCAGTGTCCCCCTAGTCCACATGTGTCAGGGTCATGTGTGGGTCAGTGTCCCCCTAGTCACATGTGTGGGTCAGTGTCCCCTAGTCACATGTGTGGGTCAGTGTCCCCCACATGTGTGGGTCAGTGTCCCCTAGTCACATGTGTGGGTCAGTGTCCCCCTAGTCATGGTGGGTCAGTGGTCATGTCCCCTAGTCATCAGTGTGTGGGGGTAGTGTCCCTAGTCACATGTGTGGGTCAGTGTAGTCACGTCAGTGTCCCCCTAGTCCACATGTGTGGTCAGTGTCCCCCTAGTCACATGTGTGTGTCAGGTCCCCTAGTTCACATGTGTGTCCCCCTAGTCACAGTGGGTCAGTGTCCCCCTAGTCACATGTGTGGGTGGTCCCCCTAGTCACAGTCCCCCTAGTGTCAGTCAGTGTCCCTGTCACATGTGTGTCCACAGTGTCAGTGACCCCCTAGTCACATGTGTGGGTTTCCCCCTAGTCACATGTGTGGGTCAGTGTCCCATAGTGTCACATGTGTGGGTCAGTGTCCCCTAGTCACACATGTGGGTCAGTGTCCCCTTGTTCACATGTGTGGGTCAGTGTCCCCCTAGTCACATGTGTGGGTCAGTGTCCCCTAGTCACATTGTGTGTCAGTGTCACATGTGTGGGTCAGTGTGTGTGGGTCGTGTCCCCTAGTCACATGTGTGGGTCATGTGTGGGTCAGTGTCACAGTGTGGGTCCCCCTAGTCACATGTGTGGTCCCCTAGTCACAGTCAGTGTCCCCCCCTAGTCACATGTGTGGGTCACCCTAGTCACATGTGTGGGTCAGTTAGTCCCCCTATCACATGTGTGTCAGTGGTCACATGTTGGGTCAGTGTCCCCCTAGTCAGTGTCCCCCCAGTGGGTCATGTGTGGGTCAGTGTCACCCTAGTCACATGTGTGGGTCAGGTCAGTGTCCCCTATAGTCCCCCTAGCACACATGTCCCCCTCGTATGTGTGTCCCCTAGTCACATGTGTGGGTCAGTGGTCCCCCTAGTCACACATGTTGTCAGTGTCCCCCCTCCACCCTAGTCACACACTAGTCACATGTGTGGGTCAGTGTCCCCCTAGTCACATGTGTGGTCACATGTGTGGGTCAGTGTCCCCCAGTCAGTCCCCCTAGTCACATGTGTGTGTGGTCACATGTGTGGGTCAGTGTCCCCTTAGTCACATGTGTGGGTAGTGTCCCCTAGTCACATGTGTGGGTCAGTGTCCCCCTAGTCCACCATGTGTGGGTCAGTGTCCCCCTAGTCACACATAGTGTGGGCCAGTGTCCCTAGTCACATGTGTGGGTCATGTCCCCCCAGTCATGTGTGGTCAGTGTCCCCCTAGTCCCCTAGTCACTCCCCCAGTCCCCTCACATGTGTTCCCCCTAGTCACATGTGTGTCAGAGTCCCTACATCATCCCCCCTAGTCACATGTGTGGGTCAGTGTCCCCTAGTCATGTGTGTGTCCCCCTAGTCACATGTGTGTCAGGTCACATGGTGGGTCAGTGTCCCCCTAGTCACATGTGTGGGTCAGTGTCCCCCTATCACATGTGTGTCAGTGACCCCCTGGTGGGGTCAGTGTCCCCCTAGTCACATGTGTGGGTCAGTGTCCCCTAGTCACATGTGTGGGTCAGTGTCCCCCTAGTCACGTGTGGGTCAGTGTCCCCCTAGTCACATGTGTGGGTCAGTGTCCCCTAGTCACATGTGTGGGTCAGTGTCCCCCTAGTCACATGTGTGGGTCAGGTCCCCTAGTCATGTTGGGTCAGTGTGTGGGTCAGTGTCCCCCTAGTCCATGTGTGTGGTCACCCCCCCCCCATGTGCCCCCCTAGTCTAGTCATGTGTGGGTCATGTCCACATGTGTGGTCAGTGTCCCCCTAGTCACATGTGTGGGTCAGTGTCCCCCCCCCTAGTCACATGGTGGGTCAGTGTCCCCCCTAGTCACATGTGTGGGTCAGTGTCCCCTAGTCACATGTGTGGGTGTGTCCCCCTCAGGTCAGTGTCCCCTAGTCACATGTGTGGGGTTCAGTGTCCCCCTAGTAGGTGTCCCCCTATTCACATGTGTGGGTCAGTGTCCCCTAGTCACATGTGTGGGTCACTGTCCCCTAGTCACCAGTGTCCCCCTAGTCACATGTGTGGGGTGAGGGGTACAGGAGATGGGCAACGTTTCGGGCCAAAACCCTTCCTCAGACTGATAGGGGGTGGGGGGAGGCGGGGAGAAGAAAGGAAAAAGGAGGAGGAGGTGCCCGAGGGTTGAGGTAGGAAGGGGAGGAGACAGCAAGAGTTAACACAATGTGAGAATTCAATGTTCATGCCACCAGGATGCAGACTGGCCAAGCGGAATATGAGGTGCTGTTCCTCCAATTTCCTGTGTTGCTCACTCTGGCCGTGGAGGAGGCCCAGGACAGAGAGGTCAGATACGGAATGGGAGGGGAGTTGAGGTGCTGAGCCACAGGGAGGTCAGGTTGGTTAGTGCAGACCGAGCGGAGGTGTTCGGCGAAACGATCGCCAAGCCTACGCTTGGTCTCACCGATATAGATCAGCTGACATCTGGAGCAGCGGATGCAATAGATGAGGTTGGAGGAGGTGCAGGTGAACCTCTGTCACACCTGGAACAACTGCTTGGGTCCTTGAATGGAGTCGAGGGGGGAGGTAAAGCGACAAGTGTAGCAGCATCTCTTGTGGTTGCAAGGCAAAGTGCCCGGGGAGGGGTGGAGCGGGATGAAGGGAAGAATTGACAAGGAAGTTATGGAGGGAGCTGGCTTTGTGGAAGGCAGACGGGGAAGATAGGAAGATTAGGCAAGTGGTGGGGTCACGTTGGAGGTGGCGAAACTGATGGAGGACTATTTGTTGTATGTGATGGTTAGTGGGGTGAAAGATAAGGACCAGGGAGACTCTGCCCTTGTTGCGAGTGGGGGGATGGGGAGAGAGAGCAGTGTTACGGGGTATGGAGGAGACCCGGTGCGAGCCTCATCTGTAATGGGGGAGGGGAACCCCTTTCCCTGAAGAATTAGGACATTTGCGATGCTCTGGTGTGGAACACCTCATCTTGGGAGCAGATGCGGCGTAGATGAAGGAATTGGGAATAGGGGATGGAGTCCTTACAGGAAGCAGGGCGGGAGGAAGAGTAGTTAAGATAGCCGTGGGAGTCAGTGGGTTTACAGTGGATGTCGGTCAGAAGTCTATCGCCTGCGATGGAGATAATGAGGTCAAGGAATGGTAGAGAAGTGTTGAAATGGTCCAGGCGTATTTGATTGTTGGATGGAAGTTAGTAGTGAAGCGGATGAAGTCAGTGAGTTGTGTGTGGGTGTAGGAGAGTGGCACCAAAGCAGTCGTCGATGTAGCGGAGTAGAGGTCGGGGGATGGGGCCCTGGTACGCCTCGAGCAAGGAATCTTCGACGTACCCGACAAAGAGCAGCGTAGCTGGGGCCAATGTGTGTGCCCATAGCTACGCCTTGTATTTGGATGAAATTGGGAGAAGTCAAATGAGAAGTTATTGAGGGTAAAGACCAACTCCGCTAGGTGGAGGAGAGTATCAGTGGACGGGTATAGGTTGCTCCTCTGGTCGAGAAAGAACCGGAGAGCATTGAGGCCATCCTGGTGGGGGATGGAGGTGTAGAGTGACTGGATGTCCATGATGAAGATGAGAGGATGGGGGCCTAGATAATGGAATGCGCGGAGACGACGGAGAGTGTCTGACGTGTCTTGAACATAGGTAGGGAGGGAATTAACCAAGGGGGATAGGATGGAGTCAAGGTATGTGGGTTCGGTGGGGCACAAATAGGCAGAGACATTGGGTCTACCGGGACAGTCAGGTTTGTGGATTTTGTGGAGAAGGTAAAATCGGGCCGTGCGGGGCTGGGGAAAGATGAGGTTGGAGCTCGGGTGGCAGGGAGCCAGAGTTGATGAAGTCGGTGATGGTGCTAGAGATAGTGGCCTGGTGCTTCGTCAGTGGGGTCATGGTCTAGAGGTAAGTAGGAGGAGGTGGCCGAAAGCTGGCGCGTGGCCTCAGCTTTGTAGAGATGGACGCGCCAGACTACCACGCACCTCCCTTGGAGGCCGCAGGAAGGCAGGTGAGTGAACTAGGGGTTCAGGGGTTAGGGGTTCAGGGGTTAGGGCATTAGGGGTTCAGTATTGATGGCGGATAGAGAACGGCTGGCAACAGGAAGCAAAGAGTAGGAGTAAATGGGACCTTTTCACAATGGCAGGCAGTGACTATGAGTACCGCAGGGCTCAGTGCTGGGACCCCAGCTATTTACAATGTATATTAATGTCTGGATGAGGGAATTGAAGGCAATATCTCCAAATTTGCAGATGACACTAAGCTGGGGGGCAGTGTTAGCTGTGAGGAGGATGCTAGGAGACTGCAAGGTGACTTGATAGGCTGGTGAGTGGGCAAATGTTTGGCAGATGCAGTATAATGTGGATAAATGTGAGGTTATCCACTTTGGTGGCAAAAACAGGAAAGCAGACTATTATTTAAATGGTGGCCGATTAGGAAAAGGGGAGATGCAGCGAGACCTGGGTGTCATGGTACACCAGTCATTGAAAGTAGGCATGCAGGTGCAGCAGGCAGTGAAGAAAGCAAATGGTATGTTAGCATTCATAGCAAAAGGATTTGAGTATAGGAGCAGGGAGGTTCTACTTCAGTTGTACAGGGTCTTGGTGAGACAACACCTGGAGTATTGCGTACAGTTTTGGTCTCCAAATCTGAGGAAGGACATTATTGCCATAGAGGGATGCAGAGAAGGTTCACCAGACTGATTCCTGGGATGTCAGGACTGTCTTATGAAGAAAGACTGGATAGACTCGGTTTATACTCTCTAGAAATTTCAGGAATGTGAGATTGAGAGGGGATCTTATAGAAACTTACAAAATTCTTAAGGGGTTGGACAGGCTAGATGCAGGAAGATTGTTCCCGATGTTGGGGAAGTCCAGGACAAGGGATCACAGCTTAAGGATAAGGGGGAAATCCTTTAAGACTGAGATGAGAAAGACTTTTTTCACACAGAGAGTGGTGAGTCTCTGGAACTCTCTGCCACAGAGGGTAGTTGAGGCCAGTTCATTGGCTATATTTAAGAGGTAGTTAGATGTGGCCCTTGTGGCTAAGGGGATCAGAGGGTATGGAGAGAAGGCAGGTACGGATACTGAGTTTGGATGGATCAGCCATGATCATATTGAATGGCGGTGCAGGCTCGAAGGGCCGAATGTGCCTACTTCCTGCACCTAATTTCTATGTTTTCTATGAACTGAGGACGAGGCGATGTGTGGTGGGGGTAGAGGTGGTCAGGGGGTGGGGGGGTATGAGGGCTGTGGTGTGGGTAGGGAATACCAGGGTCAAAATAGTTTGAGGGGGTTGTGGAAGACCCAGTGGAACAGCCACTGAGGTGACCAGGTTTGGGCAACTAGCACAAGGACCCAGTGCAGTCAAACCACAAGGATGGGAATCAGCAGCGTGGAGGCTTCAGGCCCAGTGCAGAGTCCAGGTTGGAGGTAAGTAGCGATGGCTGCGGAGCTGCGGGAGGGAGGTGGAGTAGCGAGGGTCGGCGGACCCGATGGTAGGAGTCCGTGGGCAGTGGAGTCCGGGTCGGCGGGGCGATGCGTGGGAGGCCCGGTGGGCGGATGGTCGGGGGGGCGGTGTGGTTCGGCCAACCCGGTGAGGCGATGATGTTAGTGGGGTGCGGTGTGGCGGCCATGTTCGGGGAGCCCCAGTCCGGCGGCCATGTTCAGTAGGTCCGGTCCGGCGGCGATGTTAGATAGACCTGGCGTGACAGCGATATTCGGCAGGCCCGGTGTGACGGCGATGCTCAGTAGGCCCAGTCCGGTGGAGATCCTGGATGGGCTCGATGCAACGGGCTCGATGTGCGGCTGTGATATTCAGTGGGCCCGGTGTGACGGCGATGCTCAGTAGGCCCGGTCCGGTGGAGATCCTGGATGGGCTCGATGCAACGGGCTCGATGTGCGGCTGTGAATATTCAGCCGGTCGTTCCCGGTGTGACGGCGATGCTCAGTAGGCCGGCCCGGTGGAGTATCCTGGATGGGCTCGATGCAACGGGCTCGATGTGCGGCGCGACCCGTGTGTGACGGGCGAATGATAGTAAGGCGTAGGGTATCCGGGGGGGGTCCGGTTAGAGTGGGATCCTGGGATGGGCCCGAATGTGGAGGCTGGGGCCCCGCGCAACGGCTCGATACTGTGCGGATGCGATTGTTGGATGGGCCCGGTGCGGCAAATCAGGTTAGGTGGTCCCGGGGGCGGCGAGGTTCGGCCTGTCGCGTTGTGGTGACGATAGGCAGAGGAATCGGGGGGAGGGGAGATAAGCAGAGTTCACTGGGCAGGCAGTGAGGCTGGGTGTCATCGATGGGCAAGAGAAGGCCGGCGGCAGCATCGACGTGGAGGTCGGTGAAGGGCATTCCTGGTGAGTCCCGGCTCCTCGGTGGCCAAAATGGCGTCGCGGGACTCGGGCAGGCGGCGCGGGACAGAGTCGGGGCCCGGAGTCTGCGGGCGGTCGAGTCGCCGAGAGGTGGCGGCGGTGGGAGCGGCCTGGAGGCGGGCTAGTTTTACGGTCCTTGGTGGAAGTTAAGATGAGAAAAGAGTGTTTGCCATGTTAATTAATAAAGTCTATGAATCATTATCCTGGTGTGAGGTCACCGTTATTATAACGACGTTCATCAACATTCCGCGCCCCTGCTGGAATGAGAGGGTCCATCACACCCCTAACACCACTCCCAGACTGCTGCGCCCCCCCTACATGCGGGGCACCCATCACACCCCTACACCACTCCCACTGCTGCTCCCCCTGCAGATGAGAGGATCACACCCCTACACCACTCCACTGCTGCGCCCCCCTGGTGCTGGGAAGGTCCCACTGCTGCTCCCCCTGGCTGCGGGCACTCCCACTGCTGCGCCCCTGCTGGATGAGAGGTCCATCACACCCCTACACCACTGCCCACTCCCACTGCTGCGCCCCCTGGCTCCCATCCACACCCTGCTCCACCCCCACTGACCCAGCCATCACCACTCCCACCCCTGCTGCAGGACCACACACACCCTACACCACTCCCCACTGCTGCGGACCACCCATCCACCCCCTACAAAACACCGCCCTGCTGCCCTGCTGGAGGCTGCGGATCCACCATACCCACACCCCCACTCCCCTACACCACCCCCCCTGCTGCGCCCGTCCCTGGCACCCCATCATCAGCCCTACTCCCACTGCTGCGACCCATCACACTCCTAAACACCACTCCCCACTGGCTGGCGGGAACCACCCACACACCCCTCACACCACTCCACTGCGCCCCTGCTGCGCCCCTGGCCGGACCCATCACCTCCCCCTCCACCCCCACTGCGGACCCCTGCGGACACCAATCACTCTACCCACTCCCACTGCTTGCGCCCCCTGGCTGCGAGGACACCACACCACGCCCACTGCTGCGCCCCCTGGCTGCCCCCCACCACTCCCACTGCTGCGCCCCCCTGGCTGCGGGAGGAGACCACCCATCACACCCCTACACACTCCCACTGCTGCGCCCCCTGGCTGCGGGTCCACCACACTGCTGCGCCCCCTGGCTGCGGGACAACCCATCCCACTCTTTTGCGCCCCCCTACACCACTCCCACTGCTGCGCCCCCTGGCTGCGGGGGGACCACCCATCACACCCCCCTACACCACTCCCACTGGCTGCGCCCCCTGGCTGCGGGACCACCCATCCACACTGGTCCACCCTACACCACTCCCACTGCTTGCGCCCCCTGGCTGGCGGGACCACCCATCACACCCCCCACTCCACAGCCCTCACACCCACCTCTGCCCACATGCTGCGCCCCCTGGCTGCGGGACACCCATCCCACACCACCCCACTCACACACCCTCCACTACACCACTTCCCACTGCTGCGCCCCCTGGCTGAGGGAGGCCGCCCCCACTGGCTGCGGGCTCCCGGGAGGACACCACTCCCACTGCTGACCCATCCGCACCCCAATCTCCACTCCCCCCTGGCTCGCGCCGACCACCCTTCACACCCCTACTACCATCCCACTGTCCACTGGCTGCGCCCCCTGGCTTGCCGGGACCACATCACACCCCTACACCACACTCCCCACTGCTGCGCCCTCCCCTGGCCTCTGCGGGACCACCCATCACAGCTGGATGCCCACTGCTGCGCCCCCTTCTACACCACTCCCACTGCTGCGTCCCCTGGCTGCGGGACCACCATCTCAGCAGCGGCTCCGGGAGGCCTCAGGAAAAGTGAAAATCACCACCACCACTTCATCTCTGACCACACCATCCCTGATCCCCCAGTCTGAAGAAGGGTCCTCCACTAGGTTTGCAACTTTCTCACTCCAAATAAGGACAAAAGGTCAAAATACGGGACAAATTCCCCATTGGCAATTCAGTGACTGACTCGTCCATGGCTGGTTGAATGATGAGTTGGCCCCAGTTTGGCCAATGGCAAAAGGAGAGATCCAGATTGACTTCTATAATGACACGGAAGGTAAGATCACATGGGTCAGAGAGTAATGAGACACATTTTTGAAAAATTGCTGGCCTCGAAGGGCCGAATGGCTCCTATTGCACCTATTTTCTATGTTTCAATTTGATTGGGGACGATCAGCCATGATCTCCAATGAATGGCGGTGCTGGCTCGAAGGGCCGAATGGCCTCCTTCTGCACATATTTTCTATAAAACAACAGCCCGCCTACTGAGGATTCGCCAAGGTTACCAGTGGCTCTGGTTCAAGTGCCCTCTGAACTATGGACAAAGCATAAGAATCATGTGGGGCGAGTGCGTTCAGCCCCTGAACATAAGGTGACTTTAAAAAAGGGTGCGGCTTTGCCATGTTTAAAACAGTACCTGCTCTACCTGGAGGTTGATGAAATGATAGCTGGTATAGTCATCATGTCTTTATTACATCCAAGGAGTATTAGTGAAAACGCAAAGTCTCTGTAATACTCCTATGCTGCTGATCCGAAAGTGGGAAGAAGTAATGAATGGAGTTTTGTCCAAGGACTTTGAGAGCTATTAACAAAAGTGATCCCCATCAAAGTAGGTTTGAGACTGGGGTTCTTGGTTTCAAGAACATGGAGGGGGGAAAAAGTCCGCCGGCAGCCTATTATTCCGTGGCTTTACCAGCTGTAGTAAATGGCATGCCAGCCCGCTTACGAGCTGTAGCGGCAAAGGATAGAATGTTGGAAAATTTCCATCCCCATCGGTTCTTGATCACCGGTGTGTAGTGACTGTTCCTCATGTTATTATTGAACTCAGCAGTTACACAGCATTTCACAACCCGCTAGAAATAGAGACATGAAGTCCTTTTAGTCACAATCTATACTCGCCCTGCTGTAAACACAGCTACTTGTACCACTGCCAGAAGAAGGATGTGACCATGATTGTATCTATTGTTTGTAGAAGCCACTCCCCGGCTGGATTTACAGAATCATCCGATTGGACAATCCTGATCTGGTCCTATTTACTGATGTCGCTTCACACTGAACTAGCGATGGCAGATTATTAGCAGGATTATGAGGAGTAGGACCGGATGAGGAAAAACATTTTTCACACAGAGAGTGGTGAGTCTCTGAATTCTCTGCCACAGAAAGGTAGTTGAGGCCAGTTAATTGGCTATATTTAAAGAGGGAGTTGGATGTGACCCTTGTGGCTAAAGGGATCAGGGGGTATGGAGAGAAGGCAGGTACAGGATACTGAGTTGGATGATCAGCCATGATCATATTGAAGCTGTGCGGCTCAAAGGGTCCGAATGGCCTAATACGCCTGCATCCCTATTGTCTATGATTTTTCTATATGCAGTGGTCATGCCACACCACCAAGCGCTGGAGGCACATGCTTTACCATCGGAACGTCTGCTCAGGCAGCTGAGGCTGTATCCCTGATGGTGGGCCTGCATATGGGCCAAAGACAAAGTGCTAATGTCTACACCGATTCTCGCTATGCGTTTTGGGGTTGTACAGACTTTGGGCAGTTATGGAAAAATACATGATTCATCACCTCAACAGGAAAAGTCAAGAGTCAAGAGTGTTTTATGTCATATGTCTCAGATAAGACAATGACATTCTTGCTTGCTGGTAGCACAATAGAATATGTAAACATAGATACAGAGGAAAAGTTAGGTGGCAGCAGGAGTCCCTTCGAGCCGGCACCGCCATTCATTGTGATCATGGAAGATCATCCCCCCAATCAACAATACACATGCCTGCCTTCTCCCCCCTTATCTTCGATTCCACTTGTCCCTGGAGCTCTAGCTAAACTCTTCTCTTAAACCCATCCCGTGGTTTGGCCTCCACTGCGCTCTGTCTGAAAAGGCCTCCCCTTTATTCTAAGACTGTGGCCCCTGGTTCTGGACTCGCTCAACACTGGATTCCATTTTTTCCAAGAACATGTCTGGTTGTGTCAACAAAATAATAGAGGGGGGAAGATGCCTCTAAAAATGTGATTCACTTGATCCTTACCCTTTATTGAAATGCCTTTGCTAATTGTTTTAATTGATTTGCGCAGTTGACAAAGGGTTTTTTGTCTACACAAGCTGGTAATAGTTGTGGAGGCAGGATGTACATATAATTAAAACTCTCATCTTGATCACTGTGCTTTGATTTTAGAAAAAGCGCTACCATATATAAGCTGTGATTTTTGGCCATCTTAGAGTCCCCCGCTGCGCAGGCCCCGAGGAATTTTCCCATTGATGAAAATAAAAGACCATGAATGGCCACGACCATGCTATCAGCTGTTTGACTTGGGCCTGCCCTGTGCTTGAAAGTGCAATGGCAATGGAAATTGAAGTGAAAAATGCAATCAGCTGTTTGTCTGAATCTGCCCTGTGCTAGAAAGTGCAATGGTAATGGAAATGAAGTGAAATGAAGTGAAATGCAATCCAGCTGGTTGGCTAGAGCCTGCCCTGTGCTTGAAAGTGCAATGGAAATGAAGTGAAAACTGCAATAGCTGTTTGGCCCCTGGAGCCTGCTGTGTAGAAAGTCATGGAAATGAGTGAAATGCAATCAGCTGTTTGTCTCAAGTGCAATGGCAATGGAAGTGAATAATGAAAAATGCAATTGGGCTATTCGGCCTGACGGTGTGCTTGAAACCGCAATGCAATTTGTAAAGTAAATGAAATGAGTTGTTTGGCCTGCCTGAAACCAATAATTTTGGCCCACAAGACCCCTATTAGCCGAGAAAACAGTCCCATTTGCCCAAAATACCCGTATTAGACCAGGAGGAGAATTTTGGCCCAAAAGGCACATGCCAGGCCAGGAAATGTCCAGAAAAAGTGACTTTCACTGAGATTTCACTCAGATTTTTTTTAATAGCACCCCTTTCGCCCATCAGGCATGTACTAGCCCAGGAGTCCCTTCGTCCCATCAGTAAGTATTCCCCCTGCAAGTATTAAACCTCACCCCTGTGTTTTCCTCAGGCCCTTAATTTTCTCCCTGTGAGATCCAGGCCAGGATAGACGTTCCTCCTTCATTGATGCGATCTGCAGAAAAAGATGAAAAATGTCTAACATTAATTCTCCACCCTCTCCCCCTTCTCACTCACAGTCTCTCACTTGTTTTGGGCAAAATTTCTGGCGGTTTCTGAGCTGCCAGCCCACTAGGCCTGAGTGACTGAGCTTCCAGTCAACGAGTCCATTTGGCCGACAATGTCCATACTAGCCCTCTGGAAACTAGCCCTTTGACCCACAACACCCATACTAGTGCCCCCCCCCCCCCCCCCCCCCCCCCCCCCCACTTGCCAGCAATATTGGAATTGGTGAAGAGGTGGAATATTGCGTTATGGACCAGCCCTCCTATGTGAACATGAGGCCCAACGCGTCACACTTAGTCTAGTGTTCTCTAGATGGGCGGAAAGCACATCCCATTAGGAGGGATGATGCAAGGACGGTAGTCAATATTTTAATAAAATAAATAATACCTAAATTGGGGATATGCATGGGAATAAATAGTGACAGAGGAACTAATTTTACCAGTAAATTAGGTAAAACCTTGTCAAAAACTCTTGGGTTACAGTGGAAATGACACATACCATATCAACCCCAGTCCTCAGGGATGATAGAATGAGTACATGGGGAAATTAAAAGTGACTTTGGCCAAAGTATGCCAGCAAAATAGGCTGTTGTGGCCAGATAACATGCCCATAGTGACGTATGCCCTTGGAATCAGAAACATGAAACACGGGCCAAACACCTCACGGGATGTTGATGGTGTGACCTATGACAACAGGAACCCGACCCCCGATGACTGCTGAGAAGGTAGCCCTGGTATGAAATGATGATATATCCTTAAGATATGCTCAAGCCGTGTGTGAAAGAGTTGGTCAAATCTTTGAGAATGTTAAGCAGGACAGGTCCCTCTGGCAGAAGGAAATATGCACCCGTTTAAACCAGGAGATCAGGTTTATGTATGAGCAATGAATAAAGTCTTTCTCTTCTAGGTGGAAAGGACCATGTTTGGAGCTACGAACAACACAAACAGCAGTAAAAGTAAAAGAAAACCCAATTGCGTACATGCCACCAGATGTAAACTGCCTCACTCAGACAGAACCATCTAGGAGAAGGAAACGCAAGTGCCGCACATTTTAGTAGTGATAAGACAATGATAAAACAAGTGTCAAAATGTGGACATATTCTTTATTAACTATCTTTGTAGTATTAAATACATGAATATATTAACATTATATGGAATCATAGAGGATATGAGGGTGAAGAGCGGCATCTATATAGTTACGAGAAACAGGATGAAGGTAGAAGTTGGAGCATGAAATTCAACTTCCACACAGAACACAGTGAACTCGCAGCTGAAAGAAAAACAGGCTTCCTTATCTGATTAGAATGTTGGGTTTGTGCCCATATCCCTACGGTGCTGAAGAAGGTGTCCCTTTGCGAGCTCAAGGACGGGTTCCAACCAAATTACAATCGGACATGGATGCTTCCATTTTTGCAACCAATTAATGAGAGAAAATATTAAAATCCTTTCTTACTATAATCTAAGTGTTGGTCACAAAGATCAACAAGGAGGCAACTGTGGAAGAAAATATTAATATCCTTTCTTACTTAATTTTGATTGGAATGGAACAAGGTAACGAAAGGTTGTTTGGATGTGCAATTGGCATCTCTCGTTGACCCGGTGTTGGAGAAGTTCGTGGGAATCGGCAAAGTAAGATTAGACGGTTTATCTTTTATCTAGGAATGTGCTGAAGGCTGGATGGTAAATGTAATAATAATAGGAGACAAGGAAGCTTGTTTCTCTCAGCAGTATTTTACAGTAGACCACCCACACCCCGTACCGCTAGTAGTGTAGATACGTGAAGACACAGTGAAGAGCTTTTGTGGTGTGCTAACCAGTCAGCGGAAAGACAATACATGAGTACAATCCAGCCATCCAGTGTAGATACATAATAAAGGAAATAATATTTAGTGCAAAGTAATGTCCAGTTGTTGTGGTTCACTTTCTCTTGAACAGACAAAAACACAAACATAATCAGTAATCAAGCAGTCAAATCTTTATTTCGCCAGGCGGGTGTGGGAGTAACTGTTGCAGTTTACAGACAATAGGTTCGCTCTATCCACACACTAAGGGGCAGTGTTTAAGTAGATACATTTATACCCCAATAATCTGCGATTCAGCAATATTTTACCTTACAGAGACTAGTACAGCCTCTTGCTTCTTAAGATTGACAGGTCCTTCCGAAAGAGGAAGTGTTGCCCATATATGGTTATGATGAGAAGGCTATTTTTCTACAGATCAGGCATTTTGTTTTTTTTTACTTAAATGATGCACATTATAATCTTATAGAGCAAGGGTAGGAGCACAGAGTCTAAACATCATTTTAATGTTTACATTATAGAGGAGACATTCATGAAATTGTGCTCGCTTGTGTTATTGGAAATGAGCATAAACATCTTTGTTAGCCTTGTGAGTGTAATAGGAGCAAGGGTAAGTGTTTTCTGCCGGCTTTGCAATTAACAAGAGAAAGGTAACAGCCTGTCTTACTTCTAGACAGCTGGATCAATTTTTGTAACTTTTAAATCTTTTAAATTTCCTCATTCCTTCCTCTTTATCGTTTTATGATGACATTCAGAATCCTCGTTAATGTTTGTAAGCAGTTAACAATAAAAACTAGAGCGATGATTAATAAAACGATAGAGCGATAGTGTATTAGAGTATTCCGAAGTCCATCAAGGCAACTGAATGGTCAGCATCTCCCATCTTCACTTTACCCATGCAGGTCACTGTCAACCTTATGGATTTTCTAAATTTCTTGTGAAATGTGGGTAGCAAGGTCATTTATATAAGAGGATTCATCTGTGATCTGGGCACAACACTCGTCTTATTACAATACAGGTTCCTCTCTGATGATCTTTATGATCAATACTTATTTCATAGTGAGAATGATTTTTGATATACATTAGTTGTAAAACAGTTAACATGATTACGTACAAAGATAATCAAGAATTGAGAACGGAGCTGTCAACTATCTTTATGCAGAGCTTATAAAAAATGAAGAGTAATATTTAGACTTCATACATAGAAACATAGAAACATGGAAATTAGGTGCAGGAGCAGGCCATTCGGCCCTTCGAGCCTGCACCGCCATTCAATATGATCATGGCTGATCATCCAACTCAGTATCCCGTACCTGCCTTCTCTCCATACCCTCTGATCCCCTTAGCCACAAGGGCCACATCTAACTCCCTCTTAAATATGGCCAACGGACTGGCCTCAACTACCCTCTGTGGCAGAGAGTTCCAGAGACCCACCACTCTCTGTGTGAAAAAAGTCCTTCTCATCTCGGTCCTAAAGGATTTCCCCCTTATCCTTAAGCTGTGACCCCTTGTCCTGGACTTCCCCAACAATCTTCCTGCATCTAGCCTGTCCAACCCCTTAAGAATTTTGCAACTTTCTATAAAATCCCCTCTCAATCTCCTAAATTCTAGAGAGTATAAACCGAGTCTATCCAGTCTTTCTTCAAACGACAGTCCTGACATCCCAGGAATCAGTCTGGTGAACCTTCTCTGCACTCCCTCTATGGCAATAATGTCCTTCCTCAGATTTGGAGACCAGAACTGTACGCAATACTCCAGGTGTGGTCTCACCAAGACCCTGTACAACTGAAGTAGAACCTCCCTGCTCCTATACTCAAATCATATAACCATATAACAATTACAGCACGGAAACAGGCCCTCTCGGCCCTTCCAGTCCGTGCCGACCATTTGTTTTCCCCTAGTCCCATCTACCTGCACTCAGACCATACCCCTCCATTCCTTTCACGTCCATATACCTATCCACTTTACTTTTAAATCCTTTTGCTATGAAAGCTAACATACCATTTGCTTTCTTCACAGCCTGCTGCACCTGCATGCCTACTTTCAATGACTGGTGTACCATGACACCCAGGTCCCGCTGCATCTCCCCTTTTCCTAATCGGCCACCATTTAGATAATATTAGATACGTTTCAGTCTGTTGCTGTGAACTCTTATTTAAATTCCCACTTTAACTGCTTCATGCCATTTATCCATGGCTGTGGGATCTGCAGTTTAATTTTTAGCTCCTTAAAGAGATTAACATCCATGTTCAAATGTTACAAGATACCATGAACTGGAAGCATGATTGTAATTTGGTTTTGAATCGGTCCTTTATCTCGTAATGGGTTATGGCACAATCAGATAAAGCAGCTTGTTCACCCTACAGCAGCTAGTTCACAGATGAACACTTCTATAATTGTCGCCCTTCACCGTTACAGCGGGTGAGCAGGCCGGTCGGTTATTGCAAAGCCACGGAACAATAGGCTATCGGTCTTTATGCAGGGATATAGATGACAGAATAATATTGGTATCAGATGCTAAAGGACTCAGGTATTAGACAAAACACCATTCATTACGTCTTCCCACACAGACTGCATTTTCACTAATAGTGCCCGTTGCAATATAGACAATCATGTTAATCATAAAGACTATAGCTATCTCTTCTTCAGCCTCTGGGACCATTCAATATTGTTTTAATTCCTGGCAAGGCAGCTCCCCTTTTTATAGTCAGTTCATGTTCAGGGGCTGAATACACTCATCCCACATGATTCTTAAGGGCCTGTCCCAGCAGCATGCGACTCCATGCGATGAGTGCGACCTAACATGGTCGCTTGAGCCGTCTGGCGTCGCGCAGCCGGTCCCACTTCGATCGCCGGAGCCGTGTGGAGTTGTCGGAGTTCGTCCCGACATCGCGCGGAGCTCCGAAAACTGACCGTGTTCAAAAATTCCGCACGGCAACGGCTTGTCGGCTTGCAGTCGCCTCGACGCATTACGCACCGCCTCGATGTCGTGCCTCCGTGACCCTCTCTGTGTGTGTCTCCGTGACCCTCTGTGTGTGTCTCCGTGACCCTCTCTGTGTGTGTCTCCGTGACCCTCTCTGTGTGTGTCTCCGTGACCCTCTCTGTGTGTGTCTCCGTGACCCTCTCTGTGTGTGTCTCCGTGACCCTCTCTGTGTGTGTCTCCGTGACCCTCTCTGTGTGTGTCTCCGTGACCCTCTCTGTGTGTGTCTCCGTGACCCTCTCTGTGTGTGTCTCCGTGACCCTCTCTCTGTGTGTGTGTCTCCGTGACCCTCTCTGTGTGTGTCTCCGTGACCCTCTCTGTGTGTGTCTCCGTGACCCTCTCTGTGTGTGTCTCCGTGACCCTCTCTGTGTGTGTCTCCGTGACCCTCTCTGTGTGTGTCTCCGTGACCCTCTCTGTGTGTGTCTCCGTGACCCTCTCTGTGTGTGTCTCCGTGACCCTCTCTGTGTGTGTCTCCGTGACCCTCTCTGTGTGTGTCTCCGTGACCCTCTCTGTGTGTGTCTCCGTGACCCTCTCTGTGTGTGTCTCCGTGACCCTCTCTGTGTGTGTCTCCGTGACCCTCTCTGTGTGTGTCTCCGTGACCCTCTCTGTGTGTGTCTCCGTGACCCTCTCTGTGTGTGTCTCCGTGACCCTCTCTGTGTGTGTCTCCGTGACCCTCTCTGTGTGTGTCTCCGTGACCCTCTCTGTGTGTGTCTCCGTGACCCTCTCTGTGTGTGTCTCCGTGACCCTCTCTGTGTGTGTCTCCGTGACCCTCTCTGTGTGTGTCTCCGTGACCCTCTCTGTGTGTGTCTCCGTGACCCTCTCTGTGTGTGTCTCCGTGACCCTCTCTGTGTGTGTCTCCGTGACCCTCTCTGTGTGTGTCTCCGTGACCCTCTCTGTGTGTGTCTCCGTGACCCTCTCTGTGTGTGTCTCCGTGACCCTCTCTGTGTGTGTCTCCGTGACCCTCTCTGTGTGTGTCTCCGTGACCCTCTCTGTGTGTGTCTCCGTGACCCTCTCTGTGTGTGTCTCCGTGACCCTCTCTGTCTGTGTGTGTCTCCGTGACCCTCTCTGTGTGTGTCTCCGTGACCCTCTCTGTGTGTGTCTCCGTGACCCTCTCTGTGTGTGTCTCCGTGACCCTCTCTGTGTGTGTCTCCGTGACCCTCTCTGTGTGTGTCTCCGTGACCCTCTCTGTGTGTGTCTCCGTGACCCTCTCTGTGTGTGTCTCCGTGACCCTCTCTGTGTGTGTCTCCGTGACCCTCTCTGTGTGTGTCTCCGTGACCCTCTCTGTGTGTGTCTCCGTGACCCTCTCTGTGTGTGTCTCCGTGACCCTCTCTGTGTGTGTCTCCGTGACCCTCTCTGTGTGTGTCTCCGTGACCCTCTCTGTGTGTGTCTCCGTGACCCTCTCTGTGTGTGTCTCCGTGACCCTCTCTGTGTGTGTCTCCGTGACCCTCTCTGTGTGTGTCTCCGTGACCCTCTCTGTGTGTGTCTCCGTGACCCTCTCTGTGTGTGTCTCCGTGACCCTCTCTGTGTGTGTCTCCGTGACCCTCTCTGTGTGTGTCTCCGTGACCCTCTCTGTGTGTGTCTCCGTGACCCTCTCTGTGTGTGTCTCCGTGACCCTCTCTGTGTGTGTCTCCGTGACCCTCTCTGTGTGTGTCTCCGTGACCCTCTCTGTGTGTGTCTCCGTGACCCTCTCTGTGTGTGTCTCCGTGACCCTCTCTGTGTGTGTCTCCGTGACCCTCTCTGTGTGTGTCTCCGTGACCCTCTCTGTGTGTGTCTCCGTGACCCTCTCTGTGTGTGTCTCCGTGACCCTCTCTGTGTGTGTCTCCGTGACCCTCTCTGTGTGTGTCTCCGTGACCCTCTCTGTGTGTGTCTCCGTGACCCTCTCTGTGTGTGTCTCCGTGGCCCTCTCTGTGTGTGTCTCCGTGACCCTCTCTGTGTGTGTCTCCGTGACCCTCTCTGTGTGTGTCTCCGTGACCCTCTCTGTGTGTGTCTCCGTGACCCTCTCTGTGTGTGTCTCCGTGACCCTCTCTGTGTGTGTCTCCGTGACCCTCTCTGTGTGTGTGTCTCCGTGACCCTCTCTGTGTGTGTCTCCGTGACCCTCTCTGTGTGTGTCTCCGTGACCCTCTCTGTGTGTGTCTCCGTGACCCTCTCTGTGTGTGTCTCCGTGACCCTCTCTGTGTGTGTCTCCGTGACCCTCTCTGTGTGTGTCTCCGTGACCCTCTCTGTGTGTGTCTCCGTGACCCTCTCTGTGTGTGTCTCCGTGACCCTCTCTGTGTGTGCCTCTCTGTCCTGGCGAACTTACCTTTCAGACTTCGCTCCAAGTTCGCCTCACTTCGCGTCACGTCGCGCCACTCACCCGACCTCCGCGCGGCCCCCGCTGCCGGTTTGGTCGCGCTCACCGCATGGAGTCGCGTGCTGGTGGGACAGGCCGTTTATGCTTTGTCCATAGTTTGTAGGGTACTTGGACCAGAGCCAAAGTAGGCAGATCATCAGTAGGCAGCTAGTGTCATAGTGTCCCATTCCTTTCTGACACATGTGATCTATCCTTCTGTGTCATTGGCAACTTAAAACATGAATTGTCTGTTTGTCCTTCAGCCATTTATCATTTTTCCACTTCCTTTCACTGTTGCTGGAGGTCTAGTAGTTATGATTTTACTTCGGAGTCACGTGAGTGACTACGTGAAGACCCCGCCAGGACGCATGCGCGACATATCGTCGAACGCATTGCGGAAGCGACAGTCGGGAGGAGCACCGCTCCTCCAGCGCGAGTTTTGAAAAATTACTGAAGGTAAGTCTTACCTTTTCTGGTGAGCGTGGCGACTCGGTGTGTTTCTTTTTCAGAACGGAGGAAGCACCATGGAGTCGCGCAGGGGAGAGCAGCAGCTGATACCGCTGCTGTGGAAGCAGCCAGCAGTGTGCCGTCTCTCCAGAGCTGCAGGTGCTGCCAGCAGCTGCTGGCTTCTCGCCGCTACAGACCGCAGGTGTGCCGCGGTCGGCGGCAAAACCACCCGGAAGTCGGACAGGTCCGTTGACTCGGCGGGGTCCGGACCTGAAGACACCCCGTTCCCGGATAGGGACGGCGGGCGTCTTTCCCGCGGGAGCGGGTGGAGAGCAGTGCTCCAGCGTGACCTGCTTATGCAGGGGCAGAGTCACAGTGGGTCTCCTCGCAGACCCACGGCAGCATCCTTTCAAGGACTGCCAAATGTCTCACCCTCTTCGCAGGGGAGCATTAGGGGTCAGAGCTGCGCTGACCCTGAAGAAGGGGCAATGGCTGAACAGTCAACTGTGAGGGGTGCCAGAAGAGAGAGCAGCAGAAGAATTGTGGGACACATGCTGTATCAACTCAGGAAGGACTGCCTATACAAAGCTGCAAGCCAGTACAAAATACATGGCTACAAACCAGCTACAGGAGCAAGCCATTCACTTTATGGCTGGGAAGTACATTGCTCCAGAGAACTCCATTCTCTTAAAGTACCAGCAGTCTATGACCCCATCTGGGACAACAGGAGCCCATCTATAAGGAGCCAGGAGGTGAAGCTCCAGAGGAAACTGCTGGCTGCTAAAATCACAGCAGTACCAGGACAACTGATGGGGTTGATTTGCCTGAAGAGTTACGTGATGCTCTAGCAGACTGTGTAATACTCAGTGGAGATTTACAGTTACAGGAAGAGCATCATCAAGAAGTGCGGAATTATGCAAGACAAGTAGCACACAGGCGCCAAAATTGCTGTTGGGGGACCTCCCGAAGCAGGTGAAAGACCTGCATGAGGAAGCCAAGGCTATAGGCCTGATCAAGGTGCCAAGCACCTCTAAAACCCACTATCAACAGCGGCAGCACCCCTACACACCCACCAGACATCGGTGCTATGGAAGACCATCTGGTGGTGAAAGCTCGAAGGCCGGCCCACCTGCACAGCGGTCTTTCAGACCATGGCCCAGCCCGGCCTTCATGGAAAATGCGCCAACCCCACAACGCAGCAACACAATACCAGAAGAAACAAGTGCGGAGACAACCCACACAACACCGGTAACCATGGAGGTAGGTGGGTCTGGTTGTCTTAAAAACATTGCATGTCCGATTCATCAAAAGTTGGGGGACGGTTGCACTTGTTTCATCATGTGTGCTGCACTTTTACCTTTGAACTTTTACATACTCGGAAGTATTCAGAATTACAAAATTGAATATGTATACAAACTACCGTCCCAGTTCAGCATACGCCTAGCAGGAAGTTCATACTTCACAAAAAGAGAGAACAGCAGGCCATGCTGAACTGTTAAGACTAAACACAAAAGGGAATTGAGAAAACAATCAGAGAATTTCAAGAGTTCGTATCAAATATATTTATAAAAAACTAAAAATATGGTGGTTGCCATATAATTACAGATTTGACCGAACTAAATACTTCCGTTCAGTATGCCCATTTCAAAATAGACACGTTTGTCACACACAGGATCATCGTAAATACCTGAAATTTATCTGGATGGGACAGCTATGGCAGTATAAGGCCTTACCCAATGGGTTGTCATCAGCACCCAGGCTATTACAAATTTATTAAAACCAGCTTTAGCATACTTAAAGAAACATAACCATATCGTCATGGCTTACCTGGATGATATTCTCATTGTAGGTGAAAATTGGAGCTGGCTACATTGGTGGTATCAGCCACAACACAGGGATTTAACGTACATCCAGATAAATCAAAATTGGAACCCTCCACTACCATGGATTATTTGGGGTTCACTATTGACTCTGTTCATATGTCTATCACCTTGCCACCAAACCAAGTGACAGACTTGATGGGAGTATGCAAAAGCCTCACTGGCATCAGGGAACCATCCATTCGGCAAGGAGCAAGAGTGATTGGGAAATTGGTGGCTGCGTTCCCAGCAGCACAATTGGACCACTCCATTATTAAAACCTGGAAGAGGGAAATTTTAGCTCTCAAAAAGCATGCAGGCCAATTCAATAGGCCTATGCAACTACCAGGGAAAGCAAAATCAGAATTAAACTGGTGGATAGAAATGCTCAGCATTGTTCTAACCCCATTCTATATCCCTAGGGTACATTACAGACTGAGGCCAGTGCTAAAGGTTGGGGAGCAACTAATACCACCGCAAGTTGTGGTGGCAGATGAGTGCACAAAAATTATTCTGTTTAAAGCACTAGGAATTAATTATCTAGAAATGCTGGGAGCGTTTCATGGACTCAGGGCCTACTGCTCAGATGAGCACCAGTTGCATGTACGGTACAGATTGATACCACAGTGGGGGCCTATATATAATCATATGGGTGAAATAAAGTCGATATCATGTGATGAATTGCCTAATAATATCTGGCACTGGTGTCTGGGAGAGAGATTTGCATCTCAACCACTTATCTTCCAGGTAAGCTAAATACAGTGGCAGACACCAGGTCACGTAAATTCAACGACAACATTAAATGGATGTTGGATCGGAAAGTGTTTACAGATATTATAGACCGGTATGGGACACCAGATATCGACCTTTTTTCCATCCAGACTAATTCACCAACTACCAACATATGTTGCTTGGGAACCAGACCCAGGGGCAGCAGCGATGGACGATTTCTCGCTGCATTGGGGGGGGGGGGGGGGGGGGGATTTGTTTTGCTATGCATTTTCCCCTTCTGCCTCATCAGGCGAGTCTTACAATAATTAAACAAGACGCCGCAACGGGTACCATGGTTCCCAACAGTACAAAGATGGTTTCAGAACCCTGCATCTGGATCAACAACGGCCAAGGAGGTTGGCACACCCCGTGCGGGAAAGTACCCGTGCCATGACTGTATGAACTTGTTGATTTGCAGTTTCTGAACAGGCCATTTCTGGGATACGGACTCTCCGACAGGACGATCAATGCCATCTCAGCGTCGTGCAGGGAGTCCACGAGAAGACAGTACCTGACATATATCAGGAAATGGGAAGTGTTCTGCACCAGGACGAACACTACATATGACTCAGCCACCAACACTGAAGTGCTGGAGTTCTGGCCACCCTTCATTTCGATGAAGGATTGAGTTACAGTGCCATTATTGTGCAAGGAGTGCCCTATCTAATATCTGGGCAGAGGGAGTGATCACCTGGCTATAGGATCACACCCACTAGTACCTAAACGAATGAGGGGTATTTGTACTCTACCCCCCCCCCCCCCCCGGCCCAGATACACCCATATATGGGACATAGGTAGTACACCATGTTACGAGGATGGACACCCATATCGGGGCTCACTCTGGACAAACTAATATCCTAGTTGGGAATGATTATGGCACTTGGATCAGCACAACGGGCCCAGTCCTTACACAAGCTAGTATAGGACGCCATGTCTGTCACAAATGGCAGATAACCTGCTACATACAGGGGTACTTAAACAAGACTGACCCGGTTCCTTTGGCCAATATTAGAGTTCTGGCCTATCCTGCAGATAGTCGGCCCTGCATAGTGACACATATTTTCCAATATATAGTCACTAAGACACTTATGGGCACGGAGAGAGCTTTCTCATTAGCCATAAATGCCCTCACCTAAGGTCACAGTGCAAACCATATCCAGATGGTTCGGGTGGTATTACGTGCAGTGGTGAATACTAATGTTTCAAATCTCACTCCAACAGGGCTGCATCTACATCGGATGCTAGGATGATGGGAGTTCCTATGGACCACATCCTTGCCACAGCGGGGTGGAGCAATGAACGCATTCAATGCTTTATAATAAACCCGTGGCCGATCCTGAGACGTTTGCAGGGAAAAATTAAGTTCTGTAAAATAAATTATCCAATGTGGGGCATATTATTTTAAGTATGAATAATACCTTTATTGATTTTCAGCACAGTGTCGTGTGTGAAATACGTTCATCCTCCTTCCCAAAATGGCAGTGTGTGAGCATGGTCTCGTTCCAGGGCATGAAATCACAGAGCTTTGAAATCTTCACGTAGTCACTCACGTGACTCCGAAGTAAAATAGTAAGATTAAATGAGAACTTACCAGTTTGAAGTTTGATCTTTATTTTATGAGGAGTTACGATGAGGGATTACGTGCCCTCCGCTCCCAAAACACTCTTTTATAAAGTTCAACTGGTATGGAAGTTCTCTCTTATCTTACTATATTAGTCTACTCTGGTATCTATGATTTCACACCACTGCTTTGAAGAATGTCGCGCATGCGTGCAGGCGGGGTCTTCACGTAATCCATTCTGGTGAGTGGGCGAGTGAGTGAGTGGGTCCACAAGTCATGCTGAGTGAGTGAGTGAGTGGGTGGGTGAATGAGTGAGTGAGTGAGTGGGCGAGTGAGTGTGTGAGTGAGTGAGTGAGTGAGTGAGTGAGTGAGTGAGTGAGTGAGTGAGTGGGTGAGTGAGTGAGTGAGTGAGTGGGTGAGTGGGTGAGTGAGTGGGTGAGTGGGTGAGTGAGTGAGTGAGTGGTGAGTGGGTGAGTGAGTGGGTGAGTGGGTGAGTGGGTGAGTGGGTGGGTGAGTGGGTGAGTGAGTGAGTGGGTGAGTGAGTGAGTGAGTGGGTGAGTGAGTGGGTGAGTGAGTGGGTGAGTGGGTGGGTGAGTGGAGTGGGTGAGTGGGTGGGTGAGTGAGTGGGTGGGTGAGTGGGTGAGTGGGTGAGTGAGTGAGTGGGTGAGTGGGTGAGTGAGTGAGTGGGTGAGTGGGTGAGTGAGTGAGTGAGTGGGTGAGTGGGTGAGTGAGTGGGTGAGTGAGTGAGTGGGTGAGTGAGTGGGTGAGTGGGTGAGTGAGTGGGTGGGTGAGTGAGTGGGTAGGTGAGTGGGTGAGTGAGTGAGTGAGTGAGTGGGTGAGTGGGTGAGTGGTGGGTGAGTGAGTGGGTGAGTGAGTGAGTGAGTGAGTGAGTGAGTGAGTGGGTGAGTGAGTGAGTGGGTGGGTGAGTGAGTGGGTGAGTGGGTGAGTGAGTGGGTGAGTGAGTGAGTGGGTGAGTGAGTGAGTGAGTGGGTGAGTGGGTGGAGTGGGTGAGTGAGTGAGTGGGTGAGTGTGGGTGAGTGAGTGGTGGGTGAGGGTGGGTGAGTGTGAGTGGGTGAGTGTGAGAGTGAGTGGGTGAGTGGGTGGGTGAGTGAGTGGGTGAGTGAGTGGGTGAGTGAGTGGATGAGTGTGGATGAGTGGGTGAGTGTGAGAGTGGGTATGAGAGTGGGTGTGAGAGTGGGTGTGAGAGTTATCCAAACAGATCAGATATACCATGTAATCCAAACAGATCAGATACACCACACACAGATACAATCAGTTGAAACACAAGATGGAGCAAAGGTGGAGATACAGAGTGCAGAATGTAGTTTGCTGCATTGTAGGGCGTCAGATCCTTAGAGACAAAGAGCAATGCCCTTGATGGGGTCGAGGTGAATCGAGTACCCTAGCTATGGGAGGGCCGTACAGAAGCCTGACAACAGAGGGGATGATGATAGTCTGGCGGTGGGCACTTTCAAACTGTTGTACCTTCTGCTGAACAGGAAGAGAGGAGGAGGTGGACAGACCAGAGTGCGACTCATCTTTCTGCCATATCATCTTATTACTACCCCCATTGGCATGTTGCGCAGTGTAATATAGAGGCGGCAAGGGCCACAACAATGTAAATTGGGAGAACAAGAACATCTCTAGCTTCTGAGAGTGTGGTTGACAAATTCGATAAGAGCGTGGAAGAAGCTGCCCTTCAATCTGGTGCGATGTTGTCTTCAGATATCCAATATAAAATGTGGTTGCTTGTTACATATATAAATCTATATCTTATAATTTTGTTCCAAGTATTCCTGATTTTGGCCTTTCAATTATCTGCCAAATTTGTGATCACTTGCTATACATTTCTACCGCCGCAACTGGATTTGAACCAGTATTTGTAGATGATTAGTCAACGTGGCAGGCGGGGAAATGACATTTCATGTTTAATCCTGATAATGGCAAGTTGACGCATGTTGGAGGGATAAATAAAACCAGGATATTTACCATGAATGACAAGGGCCTGGAGACCCCTGAGAAACACCCGTACAAATCCATAGGTCCCTAAAGTCAGCAGCACACACAGAGACAACATTTAGCATTCTGGTCATTAGCTGCAGCATAGAATGCAAGTGCAGGGAGGCCTCGTTACAATTTTATAGGGAGTTGATTAAGCCTTAAGTTGGAGGAGTGTTTGCAATTCTGATCTCCATACTGTGGGAAGGATGCCTCTGCACTGGAGACGATGCAGAGGATTCAGGATATTGCTCGGAAATGAATATTTCAATTTTCAGCAGAGACTGGAGTGATTGAAGTCATCTTCCGTAAAGCTGGGACGGACAAGCAGGGATCTAATAGAGGTATTGAATACTGTGAGAAAAGTAGGGTCGATGGAAAATATAGTTCTCTCCATAGTAGAGGTGGCTAACACCAGGGGGCATTGATTTAATGTGGGGACTATGAGGCTTGGAGGATGATCTTTCAGGATGAATCTTTCAGCAGTGATGGCTGCAGTCTGGGACACACTCACTGCCTGACGTGGTGTTGGAGGCAAGTACTCTGTCACAACATTGTAGGAGCACCTGGATGTCCATTTGAACTGTAAATAGATAGTAGGCAACAGTCCAGGTGCTCAGCAATGGGATTAGTGTAGAGACATTGACAGGTGGCAAATGGGTCAAAGGCTCATTTCTGCACAGAATCTGATTCTGGACTCTGATATTCTGACAGCGTTTGCGGCAACTCAGATCATTTGTTTCCTAAAAGAGTGCTGATTTATCAGACAATTCCTGCATCCGCCCACCTGTGGCGGTGCTGTCCCTGTAGATGGCAACTCTCTGTGCTCAGCCCCTTCCCTATTCCCACTTCCGTGTGAACCTCATTTCTTGCATCAGGTGCACACCCACTGTCAGGGCATCACATATATGTCACAGAGGCTCACTAACCTTTTTGTTTCTTTGATGTACAGGCCACAGAATCACCTCCCCAGTCACCACCTTCAGCCATGAAGTGGACAGACGTTCCCAAACTCTGTAGCTCTGGAATACACAATATTAACAGAACCATCAGGTGACAATTGCATGTGAAGGAAGACATTGCCTTGTGAACAGACACACGGCATTACAGTGCAGCGGAGATGTGGCAAACACCCCTTCCATACAAGATGGTAAATCCTTGCAAATTAACAAACAAGAAAAGCAGAAGTAGACCACCAAACTCTTCATGTCTGCCCTGTCGTCCATTAGACTTTGCCTGATCTATCCAAGGGAGCAATTCAGATTCAGATCAGATTCAATCTTTAATTGTCATTGTGTAGCGTACAGTACAGAGACAGCGAATTGCAGTTAGCATCTCACCCAGAAGAGTGAACAGAATAATGAACAGTAAAATATATATATGTACAAACAGTATCAGTTATGCAATTTCACTGGGGGATTTCACCGAGGTGCAGAGTTTAGTAGTGTAACAGCCACAGGGAAGAAACTGTTCCTGAACGTGCTGGTCCGGGAATGGAGGGATCTGCAACACCTCCTGGATGGGAGTAAGGTAAACAGTCTGTGGCTGGGGTGAGACCAGTCCTTGACGATGCTGCGCGCCCTGCACAGGCATCGTTTACTATGGACTGACTGAATGGAGGGGAGTGAGGAGCCTGTAATGCGGTGGGCAGCCTTCACCACCCTCTGCAGTGCTTTCCGGTCGGAGACAGAGCAGTTGCCATACCATACTGTGATACAGTTGGTAAGGATGCTCTCGATGGTGCAGCGGTAGAAGTTCACCAGATTCTGGGGAGACAGATGGACCTTCTTTAGTCTCCTCAGGAAGAAGAGACGCTGGTGAGCCTTCTTGACCAGTGTAGGGGCATTGTGGGTCCAAGAGAGGTCATCGGAGATGTTGACCCCCAGAAACCTGAAGCTGGAAACACGTTCCACCTCCGTTCCGTTAATATGGATGGGGGTGTGCGTGCAGCCCCTAGACCTTCTGTAGTCCACAATGTGCTCCTTGGTCTTCTTGGCGTTCAGGGCCAGGTTGTTGTCTGCGCACCATGCTGCTAGGAGCTGGACCTCCTCCCTATAGGCCGACTCATCGTTGTCGCTGATGAGGCCAATTACCGTTCTATCATCTGCATTCTTGAAGATGGTGTTAGAACCATGTTCAGGTGTGCAGTAATAGGTGAAGAGGGAGTAGAGGAGGGGGCTCAGCACACAGTCCTGTGGAACGCCAGTGTTCAGGGTGAGGGTTGAAGAGGTGCGGTTGTCTAACCTAACAGACTGGGGTCTGCTGGTTAGAAAGTTCAGTGTCCAGTTGCAGAGGGAGGGGTCGATGCCCAGGTCGATGAGTTTGGTGATCAGTTTGGAGGGGATAATGGTGTTAAATGCTGAGCTAAAGTCGATGAACAGCATTCTCACGTAGGTGCCTCTGTTGTCGAGGTGGGAGAGGGCGGAGCGAAGTGCTGTGGAGATGGCATCCTCCATACTCCTGTTCTTGCGGCAGGCAAACTGATGGGTTTCCAGTGTGGGATATAGGCAGCCTTTAAGGAGTGCCCCTCACCTGCTTCAAGCTGCTCATCATCCACTTTCCGTCTGGTTCCACCTGTCACCTACCAAACACTATACCACCCCACACCGCCACCTCCACCACACACCGTCCCCACTCAAACTGCTATACACTGGCCATATTCATACTTCTCCCAACCCTGACCCAGATCATCGACCTGAAACATCTAATTACTACCTTTGTCGCCACACATGATGTTTGAGCAGATTAATTTTCCCAGTGTTCTAGTATTTGCTCCAGATTCCAGCAACACCAGTCTCATCCATCTTTGATCCTGCCAAATCCTCCCCATAAACACCTCTGCTACTTGTGGCACCAACCCATTAATAGTGGCGCCTGAGAGATGTAGGAAGGAACAACTTGCGAGTTAATCCTCAGCAATAAATCCAGACCGACGCAATATTTAGGCCAGGCACGTGCCGTCAGGTTAGGCAAGGTAGGCACTGCCTACCCTGACTAAAATTATAACATGGTAATTACTAAATATAAATAGTAATGGCACGGGTGAATTATGCCTATGTAAGAGATCGATCTCTTAGGTAGGCATGATTCTCCGTGCCTTTCATCCGCAGCGCTTGTAACACGGGAAGCTCTGTGCAGCCCACGTGCTGTCAGCGCTGCCTGAAGCCGTCAACGATAATCGGGGCTGAAGGCAGCAGAAATTCTGCCTTTGCAGCACTGCGCATGTGCATCGGTCTACTGCGCATGTGCATCGGTCTACTGCGCATGTGCATCGGTCTACTGCGCATGTGCATCGGTCTACTGCGCATGCGCAGAGCAAGTTTCTTGGTGGGGTTTTCAAATATGGTTTGTCAATATTTTAAGTGTATGTTAGGTAACAAAGAGAGAAGAATGGAGCTTGTGTACCAATAATGTGGTAAGTACATTTTGTGTTTATGTTTTTAAATACTGTATTTCCCGGGGTGTGTGGGGGAGGAGAGCTCATTTCACAGTGTTTGGGGAGTCTGGCCTGGGGTAAGGTTGCGGGAAGGGCACGAATGTTATCAATGAGGGGATTGGGATAATGCCACTTGCGACGCTCCTTGCACGGAGGTGTGGAATGCCACCGCATTGAGGCCGGGGTGGGGGGGGGGGGGGGGCGGGGGGAGAAGCAGCTCGGGTGGCTGAGTGGCCGGCGGGCAAGACAGCAGAACCAGCCGCCACCTTAGCTCCTTCTGCCGGTCCCCACTCACCTCTGGCGACTCTCCCCAAGCTGCTTCTATCCCCAGCTACAGTGCGGGGGCTTTGTGCCCGGAGAGCTGCGGCAGTGGTGAGTGAGTAAGTTTCTACCATTATCCCCGACACCCTCCTTGTCAACACTCGTGCCCTCCACCCCTCCCCACAACTTCACCTCTGACACAGACTCTCCACACGCTGTGAAAGGAACTGTTCCCCCAATTGGTCTAGGACTAGGAAGCCTTGGGCAAATTGAAATTTCACTGTTTTTATTTATTTATTAAGTGAATTTGGAAAATTGTTAGTCGTATGTATTTAAACTAGGAATTGGAATTTGGGAATTGTAGGGAAAATGGTTTGAACAAAATTAGAAATAAGTTAATTGCTGAACAACAAGCAGCTTCTATGGTTTGTTTAGATAAACATTCTGGTTGGAGAAGGGTAATAAATTAATGGGGCCCAGGGGAAAAAAAGGAGTTGGCAGACAATGATGTCAATAATGGGAAGTTTACTTACTTCAGAAGAAAGACAGATGGTCAGACAAGCAGGAATAAAGATCTGGGAAAGGGGTTGCAGGCTCCGGGGGTAGCAGCAGACGCAGGTCAGCAGTTACTAAAGGTTAATTTCGTAACCAAGTCATGGCCAGATATTAGAAAGAAACTGGAAAAATTGGAGGATTGGAATGACAAACCATTAAATCAATTGTTAACAGAAGCTCAGAAAGTATGTGTATGACAGGATGAGAAAAAACAGAAGGGAAAGGCAAAAATGATGTTGCAGGCAGTACAGCAAGGGGTAAAGAAGAAGGGAGATGAAAGTGATAGAAGGCCGGGTTGTTCAGTTTCCAGTCTCCACCTTTTCAGCTTGTTCTCCAGAAAGGCTGCTGGATTTTTGTCTGAGGGCCTGCCATACCCCCTGCAGTGACTCCAACTCTCCCGCTTTCGGCGGGAGATCGCCCGCTGAAAGGGCATTTTCGCAAAATCTCCCGCTCTCCTGCTTGAGATATAATTTCTCCCGCCCGGGCGAGTCTGGCCCGGGGTAAGGTTGCGGGGAGAAATTATATCTCAAGCGGGAGAGTGGGAGATTTTGCGAAAATGCCCTTTCAGCGGGCGATCTCCCGCCGAAAGTGGGAGAGTTGGAGTCACTGCTCCTGCCTGACTGTGTCAAACAGCATGCCATTGTTTATTGCATTGTTCACAGCATTTTTACACCAGCCATCTTCAGGAGTTCTGGCTGTTTAGTGGTTCCTATCACTTTCACCAACAGTGCCTTCAAATCTCCCATAGCCAATAATCGTCCTCCAAAGTCATAATCCATTTCCTGCCCCATCAGGAATATTGAGTAAGGTATTTCTTAGCCCTCTCAGTTTATGGGTGCCCCAAAGGATAATCTGTGTCTGGCCTGCTCTTATCTTTTTAAAACAGTCTCATCAATTTTGTCCCTCTGCTTCCTACTTTAATCCTTTCTGATCTGCCTTCTTTCTCATTCTAAACTCAATGTCTTACTTCTTAGATAGTTTATCCTCCTTTGCAAATTTATTCACCTTCCTTTTAAAATCTTCCACTGACTTCTCGATCCTCATATTTTACCACCACTCCTCCTACCTCAGGGGCAGTCATCACTTTCCCCCCCTACCCCCGAGATTCTGACTTGTTTTTCACCCTTTCCAATTTCTTCTGGTACCTTAGTTCCACTTGATATCTCCGCTCCCGAATTACCATAAATACCATATCCTCTCCCTGGGGTCCTAATTTCAAGTTTACCAGAGGTTCCTGTGTGCATCCCATACACCCCAGGGAGCAGGACCCCCGACTTCCCTATTCTTCCTCCATGAGTGTGTACGACTGCACCTCCCGTCGTAGCCTGGGATATTCCCTCTTGAAATGACCCTCCTCGTTACAATAGTAACACCGGGATGGCCCCGTGTACCACCCTCCTGATCCCTGTTCCTTGTTTTCCCGGGGACCCCAACTTCGGTCCCTCCATTCACCTCTTCCTCGTCCTCTGTCTCTGCCTCTGCCTCTTCCCCAGTCTGATTGTGTGAAACAACTCTATATTTCTTTCATAGAAACATAGAAACATAGAAATTAGATGCAGGAGCAGGCCATTCGGCCCTTCGAGCCTGCACCGCCATTCAACATGATCATGGCTGATCATCCAACTCAGTATCCTGTACCTGCCTTCTCTCCATACCCCCTGATCCCTTTAGCCACAAGGGTCACATCCAACTCCCTCTTAAATATGGCCAACGGACTGGCCTCAACTACCTTCTGTGGCAGAGAATTCCACAGACTCACCACTGTGTGAATTTTATCCTCATCTCGGTCCTAAAAGACTTCCCCCTTATCCTTAAACTGTGACCCCTTGTCCTGGACTTCCCCAACATCGGGAACAATCTTCCTGCATCTAGCCTGTCCAACCCCTTAAGAATTTTGTAAGTCTCTATGAGATCCCCCCTCAATCTTCTAAATTCCAGCGAGTACAAGCCGAGTCTATTCAATCTTTCTTCATATGGAAGTCGTGCCATCCCAGGAATCAGTCTGGTGAACCTTGTCTGTACTCCCTATATGGCAAGAATGTCTTTCCTCAGATTAGGAGACCAAAACTATACGCAATACTCCAGGTGTGGCCTTACCAAGACCCTGTACAACTGCAGTAGAACCTCCCTGCTCTTGCACTCAAATCCTTTTGCTATGAATGTCAACATACCATTCGCTTTCTTCACAGCCTGCTGCACCTGCATGCCTACTTTCAATGACTGGTGTACATGACACCCAGGTCTTTCATGTGCTTCTCCTTTCTTTTTAACTTTTCGTACTCAAAACATTTGGCACTGTGATTTTCCTTAGATTTTTCTTAGATACTCTGAATATTCTGTACAGTCCAGTGCCACCAGACTGAACTCCCCCTGATTGGTTCCTTTGGTTAATCAAAATAACAGAACTTAATCGTAGTCTCCTTATCTTTACCCCCGGGGCTTCCTTCTCCCCAAGATTGCCACATTCGCCCTAATGGACTATCAGGCAGAATGTGTGGCTCTTCACCAGTGTGAGCCTTGTCCTGTTTCCCCCCGGACTCTTACTTTTCCCATTCTGGTTATCTTTATCTTATCGGACTATTCCCGTCCGACAGACACCCGTTCGCCCAGACAATACTTAATAGTCAGTTTTCTTACCCGGGTCTTGTGCACAAGAATCGCTCGACTGTCCCTTATTTATTCATCTGACACTCCCTCTTGATTCCTGAGTCTTTTGCCCGAATTTCACTCGCTCAAATCGCTGATGGTAAGCAAGGAGATCAGAGACTGCTGAAATCAGCAGGGTGCACCTTCCCTTCCTTCTTTGCCTCCACCGAGCAGCCGGAGTGGCGATCGCGGACGAGCCCCCAGTTTGTGAGATATGCGATGTGCTCACAATCACTGCTCAAAGACTAAATCGTGGAAGCAAGGGATTCTTTATTTTCGAGTCTGCAGAGCCGGGTGCCTCTCCAAGTTGAGACACACCCATCAGAAGGGTAAACCCCCTTTATACACACAATTCTACATCCAACCTCCCCTCCTTTGACCCGCTCCAATCAGACTCTGAGGTGGACAACCTGTAGGTACGTCCCCCCAGTACCTCCCACATCATACATCACATGTCCATGGTAATGAGCAGTTTCTTGACCAGGGGTGTGTTGTAATATTCATTTATTTTATTACGCATGCTCAGTTGTTTTTATTAAGCATGCTCAGACCTACCCTAGTTTTACTCACCTCCAAGTGAACTCTCTCAGTTCTCCTATATCAGCACTAAAGCTAAGCTATAGTGACAAGGGTCCCATCTATCACTCCATTCTACTGATAGGGATCTATCTACCTCACTCCCTTCTACCGCTATACAATGCTATCACTTTTTACTCAAGGATGGGTCTGGTAACTTTTATACACAGCTGTGTCAGAATCCTCTCCCTGGCCCCTATCGGGGTTTGAATCCTCTTTAAAGCCCCTTACAATAGTGGGGTTTAATCACTTTATCCCTCACAGGGTGTTAGGGTTAGGGGGTTAGGGGGTTAGGTTGTGATTTATCGGACAGTGGGACAACATGCCCTCTGGTGCTTGTTGATCTCCCCCTGGGGATTCCTTTTCACTATGTACTGTCACTTGGTATTTGGCCCACGGTTTCATCACTCTTGTCCAAATCTATTTGCCTTACACTTGACCTTCCATCGATTTGCGGGAGTCAGTCTGGATCCACCCTAGGTTTGAGTTTATGCTAGATTTAGACCATTGGGCTCTTTCGTCTGTAGAGCTTTTATCCATAGCCTCTCTGCTCTTTTCCGTCTCCCTGTTGTCCAATTTATGTTTGTTTCCAGGCCCATGATCTCTAGGGACTGGATCCCATGTTGCTGGAAGTGTCGGCTAATGGGTATGGATTGGTCCCCCCTTGTGATGTTGCTGAGGTGTCCTGTCAGTCTGACTCTGATGCTGTTACCTGTTTCGCCTATGTACAGTAGGTTACACTCTTTACATCTAATTGCATACACCACATTCTTTTGCTCACAGGTTATCCTCTGTGCTATCTGGCCTCTCTTCCCTGTTACCCTGTTCTCTATATTTTTGGCTATTACTAAGTGGGTGCAGGCTCCACACCGTCTCTGCCCACAGTCTGGGTCTGTGTGTAGACTTGTACTGTGCAGGATGTCCTTCAGATTTTTAGCCCTTGAATGCTGACATTACCTTGTACCCCTTTAGTGTGGCAAATCCCCTTTGGAATTGTTCAAAACGGCCCTTGACTATTTTGTGGGCCTGGACAGCCATGTTGCCATATCTAGTTATTAGTGGTAAAGTCAACGTGGTCCCTGGCCGAGGTCTGGGTGCTTGTATGCTTTTTAGAAAATCTGACTTGATGTGTCTTAATTTCCGTTTGCAGTAACCCCTCTGTCTGAGGGCGGTGAAGAGGGTGCTTGTGGCCTGGTTGAAGTCCTCCTCCCTAGTACATATACGGTGGAAGCGGGTCAGTTGTGACTTAACAATTCCCCTGAAGGTGTGTTTTGGGTGGTGGCTAGCGGTGTGAAGGAGGGTGTGGGTGTCTGTGGGTTTGAAAAAGACTTTGGTAGCTAGTTTATGGTCCTGGTTATCTGATTAGTTTAAAGACAGTGGTGTCAAGGAAGTCCACCCTCTCCTGGCTGGTCATGGCCTTTACCTTGATGGACGGGTGGTGGGCATTGAGTATGTCAATAAACTCCTCTAATTCCCCTTCTGAGTGTGTCCACACTCCCCAAATGTCATCTAGGAATCTGTAGTAGCACATTGGACGCTTCGGACATTTGTGGAAAACTGTCTCCTCCCATTCTGCCATGTATATGTTGGCATACGCTGGGGCAAACTTCTTCCCCATTGCTGTCCCTTTGACTTGTAAATAGAACTCCCCGTTAAATTCAAAGTCATTCTTAGTCAAACCCAGCTCAAGTAGTTTAACTAGGGCCTCGTCTGGTCTCTCTGGGTCAGGATTTCTCTGTAGGATGTTTTTAACTGCCTGTATTCCCCTGTCTGTCTGTATGTTTGTGTACAGGCTTTCCACATCCATGGTGAAGAGTATTGCGTTGGGCGGTATGTTGAGGGAGTTAACTATTCGGGTGAAGTGGTAGGTGTCTTTAATGTAGCTGGGGTGTTGTTGTGCCAGTGGGTTAAGGTAGTGGTCAATGTATTCTGCTACCCCATAGGATTCGCTACTACAGTCTGACACTATGGGCCTACCTGGCGATATTTCTCCAGGCACTGTCCATGTGTCTGGGTTTTTGTGTATCTTTGGGAGCATGTAGAATTTCCTCGCCCTGGGTTGTGGTCCTGTTAGGTATTCTACTTGTTTCTCTAGGATGTATCCTGATGTCTTAAGCTCTTCCAAAATGTCCCCTATTTCCTTTTGTGTGTCTTTATATATGGGCTCATCTAACTTAGTGTAGTGTTCTATCTTGTTCAGTTGTCTATGTGCCTCAAAGAGGTACTGTTGTCTGTCCATGATGACTATACTGCTCCCCTTGTCTGTAGGTTTGATCACTATCTCATTGTTCTCCCTCAGCTCTATCAAGGCCTGCCTCTCTTTTCTGGTGAGGTTAGACTTATCTTTCGTTGTAGGCATATCCCCAATGGCTGATGCTGTCTCTGTTATAAATTCTGTTATCTCTCTAGGAACATCCTCGTCATCTGGGGTCCATCCTGTGAGTGGCCTAAAGGGTATAATTTCGCCAGGCTCTGTGCCACTGAAGTGGTGTATTAACTTAATGGATCGATAAAATCTGTGTAGGTCACCCTGCACTTCTTCCTTGTGGGATTTGGGAGTAGGGACAAAGGTGAGGCCTCTGTTCAGTACCCTCTCTTGGGTTTCGGTAAGGGAGAATGGCTTAGAAAGGTTGATGATTGTTTTCCCCAATTGTGGGCCCTGCCTCTCTTGGCATGGTGTCCCTAACAGTTTAAATGCTTCATCCATTCTCTGATCATGGCTCGGGCTGTGGGTTCTGTCCAGTGGACGTGGTCTGTGACTACTTTAAACTGGCAGGTGGGAATGGTGGGAATGTGTTTCTTGGTCTGTATGTAGTCATTAAGTTGTCTGAGTGTGTCCTGCTCTGGTGCTGGGAGAGACTGGCTGAAGTTGATCATAGGGATCCATATGCTGGCATTAGGGAATTTACGACTGGCCATATTCATTAGTGTTTGGAGTTGTTTGATGGCAGTCTGTGGTCTTTGTTCCTTGTGATTAATGCCAAATGAGAGAATGACTTTTTGCGTTTCTGGGCATTGGCTCAATTTGTCAAGGATGGAAGTGGCATGTACACATTTGGCTCCTGGATAGCTGTCCAATTGTATGTTATTGTTGGAGAATTTGGGGATCCTGGCAAAGTTGGAATCTCCAATTATTAAAACAGGCTTGCTGGGTTGCAGTTTCCAGGTAACATGTTTCTGCCTTGTATGGGGGTGTCTCGTTACTTCTGCCAGTCTCTTCCCTGGACCCCTCCATGTGTGCTGCTGGAAGTCGTCCTGTGAATTGCTAATTGTGTCTGGAGTCCTCTGCTGCTGCGTGCAGCTACGTGTTGGTCTAACAGTCGGTGCTGGGACCCCGTGTGTTGGAGTGAGAAGGGTTGGTGCGAGGGAAGGGGTAGCAGTACCGGACCTGTTTACCTGTGGCACCGCGGTCGTGCGTCCTGTCCGGCTGTGTCCGTGGTCGGTTGGGTCTCCCCCGGGAAGGTCTGCGCTCGGCCCGTGGTCTCTGGGGGAGAGGGCCGTGGGTGCCCTGGCGTGAGGAGAGGCTCCGGTCGATGAGGGATAGGGAGATGGCCGATATTCTTGATGGCCCCTTATCTCTGGAGGAGTTGACTCGTGCCCTGCGTCAGCTCAGGAGGGGCAAGTCCCCTGGGCTGGATGGGTTGACGGTATAATTTGTTAGAGCTTTCTGCGGTATCCTGGGGGGTGATTACATGTTGGTTCTGGGGGAGAGCCTGGCGACCGGGGAGATGCCCCTCTCGTGGCGTAGGGCAGTTGTCGTCTTGCTGCCCAAGAAGGGCGAACTCCGCTTGTTGAAGAACTGGCGCCCGGTCTCTCCTATGTACAGAGTATAACATTTTTGCACAGGCAATGGCAAATCGCTTGGGCTCCATGCTGTCTCAACTGATTCATCTTGACCAGTCCTATACAGTCCCTGGTCGGTCCATTCAGGATAACATCCACCTGGTAAGGGACCTGATTCATCTAGCCCAGGGTACTGGTCAGTCGGCTGCTTTTCTGTCTCTTGATCAGGAGAAGGCTTTTGATAGGGTAGTGCACCTCTTCGGGACACTGCAAGCGTTTGGGTTTGGACCGCACTTTGTGGCCCGGGTCCGGCTTTTGTAAGCTGCAGTGGAGTGCCTTGTGAAGGTTAATGGTGCATTGTTGGCTCCCTTTCATTTTTGGAGGGGGTCCGTCAGGGGTGCCTCATGTCAGGTCAGTTGTACTCGGTCGGTGTGGAGCTGTTCCTGTGTCTTCGGAGGAGGAGGTTGACAGGCCTGGCCTACCTTTTTTCAGGAATTTTTCAAAACTCCTTAGATTCTGGAGAAGTTCCTGAGGATTGGAGGGTAGCTAATGTAACCCCACTTTTTAAAAAGGGAGAGAGAGAGAAAACAGGGAATTACAGACCAGTTAGTCTAACATCGGTAGTGGGGAAACTGCTAGAGTCAGTTATTAAAGATGGGATTGCAGCACATTTGGAAAGTGGTGAAAAAATTGGACAAAGTCAGCATGGATTTACGAAAGGTAAATCATGTCTGACGAATCTTCTAGAATTTTTCGAGGATGTAATTAGTAGAGTGGATAAAGGAGAACCAGTGGATGTGTCAGAAGGCTTTCGACAAGGTCCCACATAAGAGATTAGTGCACAAACTTAAAGCACACAGTATTGGGGGTTCAGTATTGATGTGGATAGAGAACTGGCTGGCAGACAGGAAGCAAAGGATCCTTTTCAGAATGGCAGGCAGTGACTAGTGGGGTACCGCAAGGCTCAGTGCTGGGACCCCAGCTATTTACAATATATATTAATGATTTGGACGAGGGAATTGGATGCAACATCTCCAAGTTTGCGGATGACACTAAGCTGGGGGGTAGTGTTAGGTGTGAGGAGGATGCTACGAGGCTGCAAGGTGACGGATAGGCTGGGTGAGTGGGCAAATGCATGGCAGATGCAGTATAATGTGGATAAATGTGAGGTTATCCACTTTGGTGGCAAAAACAGGAGGGTAGACTATTATCTGAATGGTGGGAAATTAGGAAAAAGGGAGATGCAACGAGACCTGGGTGTCATAGTACACCAATCATTGAAAGTAGGCATGCAGGTGCAGCAGGCAGTGAAGAAAGCGAATGGTATGTTGGCATTCATAGCGAAAGGATTTGAGTACAACCATATAACCATATGACCATATAACAATTACAGCACGGAAACAGGCCCTCTCGGCCCTTCCAGTCCGTGCCGACCATTTGTTTTCCCCTAGTCCCATCTACCTGCACTCAGACCATACCCCTCCATTCCCTTCACGTCCATATACCAATCCACTTTACTCTTAAATGTTAAAATCGATCCTGCCTCCACCACTTCTGCTGGAAGCTCATTCCACACAGCCACCACCCTCTGAGTAAAGAAGTTCCCCCTCACGTTACCCCTAAACTTCTGTCCCTTAATTCTCATGTCATGCCCTCTTGTTTGAATCTTCCCTACCCTCAATGGGAAAAACGTATCCACGTCAACTCTGTCTATCCCTTTCATCATGTTAAAGACCCCAATCAAGTCCCCCCTTAACCTTCTGCGCTCCAAAGAATAAAGACCTAACTTGTTCAACCTTTCTCTGTAACATAGTTGCTGGAACCCTGGCAACATTCTAGTAAATCTCCTCTGTACTCTCTCTGTTTTGTTGACATCCTTCCTATAACTAGGCGACCAAAATTGTACACCATACTCCAGAATTGGTCTTACCAATGCCTTGTACAATTTTTAACATTACTTCCCTACTCCTATATTCAATGCTCTGATTTATAAAGGCCAGCACACCAAAGGCTTTCTTTACCACCCTATCTACATGCGATTCCACCTTCAGGGAACTATGCACAGTTATTCCTAGATCCCTCTGTTCCACAGCATTCCTCAATTCCCTACCATTTACCATGTACGTCCTATTTTGATTTGTCCTGTCAAGATGTAGTATAAGAGCTGGGAGGTTCTACTGCAGTTGTACAAGGTCTTGGTGAGACCACACCTGGAGTATTGCATACAGTTTTGGTGGTCTGAGGGAAGACATTCTTGCCATAAGAGGGGTACAGAGAAGGTTTCAACAGACTGATTCCTGGGATGTCAGGACTTTCATATCAGGAAAGACTGGATAGACTTGGCTTGTACTCGCTAGAATTTAGAAGTCTGAGGGGGGATCTTATAGAAACTTACAAAATTCTTAAGGGGTTGGGTAGGCTAGATGCAGGAAGATTGTTCCCGATGTTGGGGAGGTCCAGAACAAGGGGTCACAGTCTAAGGATAAGGGGGAATTCCTTTTGGACCGAGATGAGGAAGACATTTTTCACACAGAGAGTGGTGAGTCTGGAATTCTCTGCCACAGAAGGTGGTTGAGGCCAGTCCGTTGGCCATATTTAAGAGGGAGATAGATGTGGCCCTTGTGGCTGAAGGGATCAGGGGGTATGGAGAGAAGGCAGGTACAGGATACTGAGTTGGATGATCAGCCATGATCATATTGAATGGCGGTGCAGGCTCGAAGGGCCGAATGGCCTCCTCCTGCACCTATTGTCTATGTTTACCTGGCCCGGGGGTGGGGGTGGAGGTGGTTCTTTTTCTTTTTTTTTTTTTTTTTTTGTTTGTTTATTTTTGTTAGAAGTAAGTACAGTAGTCTGGTACTTAAGTACCTAATACATAATACATAAATACATATTTTCATTCTTGTACAACTTCATATTTTTGGTGCAATAATAAAAGAACAGTGAGAGAAAAGAGAAATAAAGAGTGTCGGAATAGATAGACAAGCAAGTAGAAACAGAAAGTAAAAAAAAATAAAGGACAGAGGTGAGAAGTTAAAAGATTGAAAGAAAAGGAAAAAAGTAATAAGAAATGAAAGATTAGGAGAGATCTACCTATCTCATATTTTTGCCCATTCGTCACCCAGTTCTGAACCATTTAATTTCTAAGGTTATGTTATGTTGCACCATATGCTTGTATAAAGTTGATAAACGGAGACCAAATCTTTAAGAATTGGTCTACTTTGCCTAGTAAGAGGAATCTCATTTCTTCAAGATGTAGCGTTTCAGACATATTTGAGATCCACATTTTGAATGTTGGCGTAGGTGCGTTTTTTCCAAAATTTAAGTATAAGTTTTTTCGCTGTTATTAGACCATAATTAAGAAAGGCTTCTTGGAATATAGTTAGTTTTACTTCCCTCTTCCATTGATCCAAAGATAATCAATTCAGTATTGGGGTTCAATTTTGTGTTAAATAGTTTTTTGTAAAAATTCCAAAAATTTCATTCCAAAATGTATACAGTTTTGTACAAGAGACAAAGGAATGTGCTATAGTGGCATTTTGAGTTAGACATTTGTCGCAGATGGGGGAAACATTTGAAAATATTTTATTCAGTCTTGTTTTCGAATAATATAATCTATGTAAAATTTTAAATTGAATTAGGTTATGTCTTACATTCATTGAACATTTGTTTACATATAATAGATTTTTATCCCATCTATCGTTCGGAATTTTTATCAATAACTCTTGTTCCCAGTCTCTTCTAATTGCTTCTGTCGTTGGTGTTTCTATATTTAGAATTATATTATATAAGTAAGATATTAAATTGCTTGATTCTGCCTTTCTATTCATTCCTTCCTCCAGTAGATCTGGGGTTAAAGTTTGATATCCTTGTATATACTTTTTCAAATAATCTTGAATTTGAAGGTATTTGAAATATTGATTACTTTTCAAATTATATTTTAGTTGTAATTGTTGGAATGATAAAAGTTTTCCCATTTCATACATATCTCCCATCATTTTAATTCCTATTCTTTCCCAATGGGTAAACGTTTTATCAATAATGGATGGTTTGAATGAGGGATTATTAGCTATTGGAGAAAGAAGCGATAATTTTCTTAATTTTAAAGTTAATTTTATTTGTTTCCAAATTCGTATTATACTATGAATAATTGGATTCTTCTTGTATATTACATTGTTCAGTTTTATCGGGGAAAGAAGGATCGCTCCTATATTATAAGGGGAACAATCCTCTTTCTCCATTCTTATCCAATCTACCTGTTGGGCAGAACTGTCCAACCAGTAGATTATATTTTTAATATTCACTGCCCAATAATAATACAATAAGTTAGGGAGTGTCAGTCCCCCTGATTCTTTAGATTTACACAAGTGGAGGTGGTTCTTTTGGCGCATGCCGATGATGTACTCCTTACGTTCACTGATCTTGGTGACCTGCGGAGTTGGAGACAAAAGTGGTCACCCGGCTGGGGCGCTGGTCAGGCCTGCTTGGAGTTTCTTTCCTTTCGGGTGGGGGGGGGGGGGGGGGGAGTGCTGGTCATAAACCAGCTGGTGGCCTCCATGTTATGGTACCGGCTGGCTACTCTTCTCCCGACTTCCATATTTGTAAATGCTTTACAGCTGTTAGATTTATTTTGGGGCAATAGGAAGCACTGGGTTCCCGCGGAGGTCCTGAGTCTCCCGTTAGAGGAGGGCGGCCAGTCCTTGGTATGCGTGCGTACCCAGGTGGCGACTCTCCGTCTCCCTTCGGTGATACATGTACGTAGAGAACCCCCGCAGATGGCACGCTCTGGCCATTGCCTAAGGGGGGTCTCGCGGCTACCAGTGGCGGGCATCAGTCGACCCGCCCTTAAGGGGCTTGCATAGTTTCTCTCGGGATGTGCTAAGAGTGAGGAATTTGGCTGTTTTCAGCCAGCGTGTTGTTCCACGAGGGGAAGGGGATGTTGTGGCTGCGGGAGTGGCCAGTCCTCATCCTGTCATGACGAGTGTCGAGGAGAGGCGGGCGCCTAGAGTGGTTCTGACTGAGCTTTCACCCGCTCCGTCAGATCTGCTCATCGGGCCTAGGCTCCAGGATATTTCTCGGGCACTGGCTCCACACAATCTGAGCCGCCTTTCTGAGATGACCAGCTTGCCATTTCATGATGCGAAGAGACGCACATTGTACAGAATGCTCCTGCACATTCTGCACCTCCTTGCCTTCGTCTCCCATCCCGACACCCCATGGCGGACGGTGTTACCACCGGAAGGCGGGGAGGTCCCCAGTGGGGGTCCTTCTATAAGGGAGTTGTTCCCCTTTACATTGGGGACCTGGGGTGGAGACTGTTGTACAGAGCGGTGGCATGTAATAAACATTTGAGTCGGTTCACAAGCTCGTCCACCGCATGTATTTTCTGCGGCAAATAAGAGAGTGTGTTCCACGCGTATATGGAGTGCGAGAGGTTACTGCCCCTGTAACCAATATCTGAGGGGTTTTCCTCAAGTTCCGGCTGCATTGAAGTCCCACGATTCTAGTGTTCGCACACAAGGCAGGGAATGGGTAGAGCCAATCGGGGAGGTGGGACTTCCCTGTCGGTTTGCTCCTGGGCCTGGCCAAGATGGCCATTCGCGAGCGGTCAATGGTCATGCTAGAGTCGGCTGCCTGCCCCTCTTTTGGGCCCATGTCTGTGCACGTGTGTCCCTGGAGAGGGAACATGCAGTGTCCACGGGGAAACTGGAGGCTTTCCGTGGGCACTGGTCACCGCGTGGGGTTGAGGGTATTGTAAACAATGAATGCACTGTTGTACTATAATGATTATTTGTTATAGTGCAATTTCTGATAATGTTTTGATGTGCTGTATCATATGACTGTGTCGAATAAAGTTTTTGAAAAATGAAAATAGAGAGGGAGAGAGAGCGGGGAGAGAGATAGAGGGAAAAGGAGAGCGAGGGAGAGAGATAGATAGAGGGAAGAGAGAGAGGGAGAGAGAGTGATAGATAGAGGGAAAAGGGGAGAGAGAGGGAAAAGGAAAAGGAGAGAGGGAGAGGGAGAGAGATGATTAAAGTTAAAAAAATCCCAAAACAACTTCAGACAGAAAACCATTTTACAGGTCCTTCAGTTGATGATGTCACAACATCACTCACGGTCCACCAATCACACACGCTGCCGAGAGCAACAATGCCATCACAATGGGAGGTTGCAAGCGTCACCGCAGCGGGAGAGAGAGAGAGGGAGAGAGAGAAGGAGTTAGAGAGAGAGATAGAGAGAGATAGATATAAAGAGAGAGAGAGGAGTTAGAGAGAGAGAGAGAGGGAGAGAGAGAAGGAGTTAGAGAGAGAGATAGATATAAGAGAGGGGAGGGAGAGGGAGAGAGAGGGAGAGAGAGAAGGAGTTAGAGAGAGATAGAGCTAGAGATATAGAGAGATAGAGGGAGAGGGAGAGGCAGAGAGAGGAGTTTGAGAGAGATAGAAATAGAGATATAGAGGGAGAGAGAGAGAGGTAGAGAGATAGAGTTAGAGAGAGGGGGAGAGATAAAGAATAGTAAGATTAAACGAGAACTTACCAGTTCGAAGTTTTGATCGTTATTTTATGAGGAGTTACGATGAGGGATTACGTGAAGAAACCCGCCTCACGCTGGCAAACGGCATACTTCAAAGCAGCGGCATGAAAAACACAGAACACCAAAAAGCCGGAGTAACATAGTAAGGCTCATAAAAGACTTAGAACTACCATTTGATCATTTATTTTATGAGGGTGGGAGTGGAGGGCACGTAATCCCTCATCGTAAACTCCTCATAAAAATAACGATCAAACTTCGAACTGGTAAGTTCTCGTTTAATCTTACTATTTTACTTCGGAGTCACGTGAGTGACTACGTGAAGATTTTAAAGCTTTCTGTGTTTTTTATGTCGTAGAATTAATCCGTACGACAGTCCGGCTAAGTAAATACATACATGAGAAACCAGACTAATGTCAGTTCTTTCCATAATTAATTTTTTAAATGGTTTAAAGAACATATAATAACCCTCCTTATATCTGAGGGAATGATTACAAGTGATAAAAGATATGTGACTACATAACTGATTATAGCAATTAATAGCAAACAAAGCAGGTGATTATAGTGATCCCAACACCGCGTGTCCAAAGCTTGACATAGTGTGAACAGGTTTATTGTAGAACTTTTGAAAAAGTTTCTTCTTTACTCCACCCATGCGATTTTTAAAATATGCTCGAGAGGTACGTCCCGCCCCTTCGCCGCGGACGTAGCTGCTGCCCTGGTGGAGTGAGATTTGAAACACATCAGTGTCTACTCCTGCTAAAAGCAACACCTGTTTCAACCATTTTGAGATAGTTTGAACTGAAGCTTTTGTGTGTGGTTTTTTGTGCGTAATCATTAACGTTTTTTCATTTCCACGAAGAGTGTCAGTAACTTTAATATATTGGGTTCAAATGTCTAACCACACACAGAGTAGGATCACTATGATAAGCTTGAAAGGTTACCTTTGCTCCAGATCTCCCTGGTCTGCTTTGTTTGATCAGATCGTAAACATAGAACACAATATTATCTGTAGTCACATCAAACAGTCTAAAACGCAACATTTTGTAAAGTTTTGCACTCTTTGAGCTGAGACCAGTGACATTAACATTATTAATTTCAATGTTAATCTTTCCAATGTCAATCCTTCAATTGGAGTCCATTGTCTAAGTAGAGTAAGTACAATGCTCACATCCACAAATCTCTGTGTATCTTGGTTTGGGTGGATTAATGTTAAAGATTCCTTTCATGAATCTAGATATTAATGATGTGACCCAATTGATTTCTGATCAGTCATAAGTCCTAAATAGGATGACAAGGCACTGCGTGCAGTGTTAATGGCACTGTGTAACTTAAATGTTGCTCAAAATGCAAATTGGCAAGAAATTCCAAAATATTTGCAATATTCACAGTATCATAAGAAATATTTGACTGTGTGCAAAATTCTTCCCATTTCTTAATATGTGTCATATATTGTTTTTGTGTGCTATCTCGCCATGATGCGGCTATAATTTCCATTGTTTTGTCCGATAATCCCAGCTCCTGCAGTGGTCTGGTCAAAACCTGCAGATTAATAAATTCATATATGCATATAATGGGTAAATTTCTTTAGTTACCGGATTAGTCAAAATATCACTACAGTTAGGAATCGACATATATGGCTCTTTAATCATGTTCAGCATTACTGGGAACCAAGGTTGAGTTTGGCCAATTTGGAACTACCAACAATCCAGAAGCAGAATCTTGTTCTATCTTCTTCAGACATCTCTGAATCAAAGCAAATGGTGGAAAAGCATAAAAGAACATATTCCCCCAATTTAATGAAAAAGCATCTACTGCTACTGCATCTGGATCGTGTTCCCAAGACACATATTTAGAGGCAATTGATGATTAAGCCTAGATGCAAACAAATCAATTTCTGGTAACCCAAAATCGGTTTACAATATTCTTAAATATTGCTGGCTTAAGCATCCATTCCGTATTATCTTTCGAAAATACCCTAGACCTTTCATCTGCCACCACATTGTCCTTACCTGGAATGTAGCTTGCTGAAAATCCATATTTGGCGACCAATACACCATTGCCAAATTATATTGACCAGACAATCACATGAATACTGATCTAACTCCCCCCCATGTGATTAATGTATGCAACAGCCGTTTTATTGTCTAACTGTATTAATACATGTAGACCTTGTTTAGCACAAACGATATGCTTTAAGTCCATTAAAAATGCACCCAATAACTCCAAATAGTTAATACCATAAGCTTGAAGAAACTCTTCTTCATTGAGCTTTCCATCTACCTCCACAACTGGAGGATGAATCTGTAGCCCCCCATCCGAGAGCACTAGCAATCCGTTTGTAAAACCATTTCAGGCTGTTTAATTCACAATATTCTTAGCAGCTTGTGGGACATTTTCAACCCACCATTGTAATTCCAACACAGCTTCTTTTGTTAATTGCATAGGCCTGTCAAAGTGACATCCTTGCTCTTCTCTTTAAGAGCCCTTATTTTTTATCCCTTTGAAGATTTTTGAATAATGTAATGGACCAAATTCCCACTGCCGGAAATGCTGCTACCCAGTTTACCAATGGTTTTCGCTACTTCTGGATGGAGGGATAAGGTTTTGTGAATGAGGTAATTAAAGTTACCAAAATATCATTGACCTTATCTGTTGGTAAAGTAATTAACATAGTCACGAAGTTAATTAACAAACCCAAAGTTAATTGTTTGTGCTGGCTGCAGCTGGGAACTTAATTGAATGAAATCAATGAACCCTAGCTTTTCAAACAAACTTTAGTAACTGAACACTGAGTTCTCAGCTGATCTTGATTTTCATTATAATTCAGAAATATCATCGAGAGATAAGCCATAAACCAATGTGTTTCTGTGCTCTTAATTGAGCTAAAAACTGGTTTAAACAGTTTTGTAAAGAGGTCTAGGAGCCGAAACTTCAGTCCATTTGGTAAAGCTTTTTAAACTGCCATAATTGTCCCAACAATTAAATTTTAATAGTACCTCCGGAGATAAGAATTGATGAATTGTACAGGAATATAGCGTCCTTTAAATCAATCTTAGCATATAACAACCTGCCTGAAATAAGATATTTTGCTGTACTAATGTCTCCATCTTTAAAATGTTTGTATTCTACCAAATTATTTAGATCTGTAAGGTCCAGGAATAATTCTGCAACCACCATCTTTTTTTTTTTGCTTCGAAATAGAATAGGACAAATTGATGCTTGTGTTCATAATGTCTTTTCAATTACCCCTTTCTTCCAGTTAATTTGTCAATTTCCAACATTAATCTCATTTTTTTTTTCCATTGAGAAAACAAATAAGCATAAGCAGGTTTTATTCTGTACAGGAGGATTAACCCTTCTTTAAACAGTAATAATGGGCTCCCGAAACTGCTATGTATATATATCGATCAGAAGTAATATTAAGCCAGGCATTATAAATTTTTTGTAATCTCCATCCAACTGGCGAATTCATCCACAGTTCTTTAAGGAAGAAGACTTTAATACTCTCCATATGAGCGTGGTGGTTCCTTCTTCACGAATACGGGTAAGATTGGGCTTGCACAGCACGATAATATTTTCTTGACAAAATTTCTGCCTCTATAACGAAAATCGAACCCCTTCGGGTCGAGGAAAAACCTTTTTTGTCCAAAGACGGAAAGTTTAATACTGCTAAAATATTTAGCTTCTCAGCCAACTCTTTCAGCTGTTTCGGAGATTTTCTCCAAACAAATACCCAGGAGCTTGAACACACTTTCTTGTCACAGGCTTGCAAATAGGGTGAAATATGGGCGGAATCGCATTTTCCTCATCAATTAATTTCATAAAAGAATTACCCAATTAAGCCCAAAGTATCTTTTGAGGAATCTTTCATTTCCTGATTCTCCATTGGCCTCCCATAGGGCGTAATGGCCAGCAGAAATTAATTTGAGAACCTTTTGAACTTCTCTTCTTGGGCTTCATTACTTGGGAGTCGTAGACGGTAATCTCATCCGGTTACCGCTATGGTAACTTCAATGAGGGCACAATTCCTAGTGCTTTATATAATTCTGATGTTTAATCATCACAGAATTATTGAAGTTGGTGAGATCCATATTATTTTTGTTGGCAGGCTAGGTTTTCTTCCATAGCCTCACCATTCCTTCAGGTTATAGCAAAATCTTGTGCTATCCAGGCACATTAGGGCTTTTCTTTTTTACTTTGTGGATGTTGCTTTCATAAGCCAAATCACCACCAGCAGGGTCTGCTTCTGCCAGCCCTAAATCAATGGGATTTCACCCCAGAGACTTCTTCCGGCCCAAATCCTGGGTGTTGGAGTTTCCTACTCCCAACTTGGCCCACAGCCATATTCATCATAATCAACCCTCAGGGATTTTTTGGGATTTCTTCCCTTGGGACTGCGACCCTTGTCTCATGTTTTTTGGAGGAACTTTCTCAATATTGCTCCTTTCTTCATGATTTTTTGAAGAACTTTCTCCATATGCTCCATTTTTAGCCAACATTTTTATTGTCTGGAGGGCTTTCAGTATCAGAGTCATCAGAATCCACGGGCCTCTCAGATTTCTTTTTGTTTTTTTAGGAACATTTTTCCTCCGCGGTTATAATTTCTGGCGCACCTATTCACCTACTATTGGGTGGTAAATCAGCGGCCAACGGTATCGGAACGGATCCGCACACTTCATGTCCCTATTTTTACTTTCACCCCGGGTAGATCTTTTTACCCGCGGAATTTTTCTTTCCCGATTTCTCCATTTTTCTATAATAATCAGTGCTTAAATCAAACACGGTTCGTTGACTCTGATTTTTTACTTTTATTTCGTTTTGCTGGACCCACCCAGAGTTAAACCTAAAAAGTCCCGATTTAGCTGCACTTACCTGCGGGCAGTTCCGACCGCTGCGGAGGAGGCTGCTCCTTACTGCAGCTCCTTCCTTTTCCGCCGGCAGCGTTGACGTCATGCCGTTGACAGCGTCGAGGTGGGGTCTTCACGTAGTCACTCACGTGACTCCAGTAAAATAGATAGTAGAGAGATAATAGATAGATAGATAGATAGATAGATAAAGAGAGGGAGAGCGTTAGAGAGGTTAGAGATATATATAGATAGAGAGGGAGAGTGATAGATTAGAGAGAGAGAAGGAGATAGAGATAACCAAAGAGATAGAGGAGAGAGCCTGTATTTCTTCGGCGAGGTAGAGGTAGAGACCGTGTTCCACGTGGTATATGGAGTCGTTGTGAGGTTGCTTGCCCCTGTATGAATAACCTGGCTACTAGTTACCATTTGAGTCCCACGACCCTGGTTTTTGGGCTCAAGGCCGGGAGTGGGGAGGACCGGCTTGGCCCGTCCGAGCCCTCGGCTCCATCCGCTACCCTCAGCCCCATCCCCTCGGCCCACCCGCGGCGTCCAGGCCCACCACGTCTGCCTCCCGTGGGAGGGCTATGGGTTAGTGGTGCAATAAATGCAATGTGGAAAGGTTGGGTGACCAGGCCCACGTGTGACAGGGAAACAATGGGCGGCGGACCAACGGGTCCTAGATATTCTTATTTTGTGTGTAGTTTGGGCAAAGTTCACCCCTTCTGTCGCAGTTTTCCTTTTGTTAATATCTTCATTTTTTTTGCTATTGTTTTAGCGACGTTTGATGGGGTTTTTCAGCGAGTCGAGCACGCGCTGACCTTATGGGCCGGTGAGCATCTGGATCAGGATGGCGTGCAGGTTAGAATGTTTATCTTGGCCATAGACATGCAGGCCGAAGGGCTGGTCTTGTGTACTGCTCTGGGTTGGTGTTTTGTTTTTGTTTTGGTCACCGGTGCAGGATGAAGGCCATTCGGCCCTTCGAGCCAGCACCAACATTCAATTTGATCATGGTGGTGGGGGGGAGTGGGGGTGGTTTGTGG